>VDFB02285262.1:0-16456 GCA_007258455.2 Sequoia sempervirens
GTAACATTGTAAGCACTACTATGAGTGTTGGTTTTTTAGTAAATTATATCATTGCAATTATTTTTGAAAATTTCCTTTTGCAATTATTTTAACACACACATGCAAGTACTATTAATTAAATAATGGTTGTTTTATTGTGCAAATAAGGGTAATCACTACCTATCTAATATAATGTGTTATTTTTTTCTTTTTGCAGAAATGCATTAATGATAAACTCAAAGGAGGGGATAAAGTTAGGGTGTTGGATCCATTTGATGGTGATGTTGTGGCCATTGGGCATATTCACTCCCTATCTATTGTACATGAAGTCAACTTGAAAGGAACATGAGATGCAAATATAAACATTTTAAAGGTCACAAGTAACATACCTCTTGTTTATGAAGACAAAATAGATGGAGTTGTTCGTCTGAAAGAGAAAGAGGGAACCTTCACATGGTGGCCACTAAAATATTTGTAAAAAATGACATAATTGAACATGTTTATCATGTACTAGTTAGTGTTAGATATCTTGGCTCACTACTTTATACAATATTTTGAATGTGTTGTTTAGGGATCTTAATTTCATGGTGTATTTGAAAGAGTTGGAAACTATTAGACAACTTTGACATCTTGTAACTTGATATACAGACATACATACATACATACATACATATATATATATACGCATTAATTTTTTTATTACAAATTACCTTTATTTATCATGATGTTGAATCAATCTTTTAATTCTAGCATGTTGTAGCTTGTTCGTATATGTAATATTTTTGTTTGTTTTTATGTTTTAGTTCAAGCTTAATATTATGTTAGTTTTGCATTATAAAATTTATGGTATTTAATAAATTATTCATTTCATGATTATATTTACTACCAATTAATAGAAATTAGTAAACAAAAATGACTAAATTAATGACTAAATATATGATTAAAGTAATGACTAAATTAATGACTTAATTAATTACTAAATATATGACTAAATTAATGACTAAATAAAGTAATGACCAAATATGACTAAATTAATGACTAAATATATGACTAAATTAATGACAAAATATATGACTAAAGTAATGACTACCATGACTAAATAAATGACTAGTTAATATCAATCAATGACTAAATATATGACTAAATAAATCACTATCATGGCTAAATTAATAACTAAAAATTGCATATAAATGACTAAATCAATGACCAAATCAATGACCAAATTAATGACTAAAATCAATGACTAAATAAATAACTAAAATTGTTTAGTCATAAATTTAGTGGTGTTATAAATGACTACAAATAAACCACTGATAGTCACGTGACTAAAGTTAGTCATTTATATGCAATTTCTAGTAGTTTATTTAGTCATATATTGTTGTTTGTGTACTAGTGATATCATGAGCTCAAAAGAAGCTGCAATTGCTATGCAATATGGAGCACCTAGTGAAGACATTGCTAAAATTTCTTGGACACAACATCTAGTTACATCTACTATGATTTTAGTTCAAATACCAAAAGACATGTTTGGAAGGTTCCCTATACTAAAACCAATTTTTGATGTAGTTATTACTCACTTGCATGGTGATGATTTGTACAACCAAATTTTCCACTATCCAATTCCTAAGCATTGGAGTATAGCATTGGATTCCCAAGCCGGTTGTGTGTATGTACTACTACATTATTCTCTAGAGCTTCTTGCCTGCGGATATGCTATGAGGGAAATAATTGACAGATTTTTCAAAGATAACTTGATCATTCCAATCTTTATGAAGTTTACTCTGGATATGTTGTTTTCATGGGAAAGATACAAATTTGCAAAGTTTTTATGGTCTTCTACTCTTGCTTCAACATCAATTCTTGCTCTTAGTGATAAACACTACTCCAAGGTTAAATATATTTTGATAGACTTGAAATGTCTTATGTCAGATGGTATTTTAACCCCTAAATATGTTATGAATAACACTTAAAATGATAAGTAGGAGGTATTTTTCATAGCGTGTCAAATTGTGATATTGCTATCAGGATTCAACTGTGTAGTTTTATGAGTCAAACTCATTGACCCATGGGTATTTTTGATAGTGTGCCAAATTGTGATATTGCTATTAGAATTCAAAAGTATAGTTTTATGAGTCAAACTCATTGAATTGAATCTTGATAGTAATATCACAACACTTAAAATATTTTGTCTTCTCTCAAAAAATGCAATGTCACTCTTTTGATGGTCTTTATTACATTGATGTACTGTTAACAAAATATTTGAGACTAAATCACTACTTTGGGAAATAGTCATAATGTGAATATGTTGAATTTGGGCTTCTTGAGTTGGAATAATGAACATGTGAAGCAATAGAAAAATATGCAAGAAAATCATGGGGCTTATTAAGATACATAAGACAAGTTGTCTTTGATAAGATAAGCAACATTTACAAGGTGACATACCCTTAATATAATGAGCCTCAAGGGCCAAAAAGGAGCAGCAGGGTTTTTGAAAGGACTAAGAACCTTTTACAGAGCTAAGAAAGCACTAGCGAAAACACCACAGAAACATAGCAAAAACTAACAACACTTGGTCACTAGATAACTAGGAGTGACAACACACCTAGAACCAAAAGCAGTCCTAAGACTAAGAACCACTAACAACTCATTCCAGGCACCTAAATCTAGGAGCAACAAAACCCTTAAGACAAACAACGGTCTTGAGTCAAGAACAGTAAAGGCCATGAGCCTAGAAACAACCCATAACACAGTTAATCCTAACAATCTGCCTGAGACAACTAGGCCACAAACCACCTGCAGCAGCTGAGCCACAACAGACCTTCTGTTCAACTTAGTCAAGACTAAGCCTAACAGACTTCCTCCAAAAGAGAGGTAAGAATCACTAATTATCATAGAGGTATGTTCTTCAAAATCCACCAACCAGCTAGACATCAACCCCGAAACTTCCTCAAAAGGAGGGGGATCCCCTCTATAAGAGAGGAAGAAGTGAGGAATAGGACTACCAAAGAAACCTCCCTCCATAGCAAGCACACACCACCTCAATAGGGACTAACCAAGGAGAGAAGCCCTTGCCACCAAATCTACAACCTCCATCTCCACCTTGATAGGAGCAATATTCACCTCTATTGAATACAATGTATGTAGAAAAAGGTAGCAAGCAAGAACTCCAACAGACTAGGCAACCACCTCCTCCCAAGGCATCCAAACCAAAGGAGCAATAGGAAGAAAAAAAACAAACTTTTGACAAATGACATAAACAGTCCACAAAACAACATCATCATCAACTCTTTCCTCTGAAAAAGCACCGTCCACCACTAGGGGTAACCAACAAACCAAGGGTATCCCCATAAACAAAAAATCCACTGTAAGCTAGAGAGGGACCCATCCAATGCAACAGAAGCCCACAATGGAACATCTCCAAGCCAAGCCACAAAAGCATATGATAGAAGGAGAGGCAACCAACACCCCCAAAGGCCAGAGCCCCCTCCCCCAATCAAACCCACACACTGAAGTAACCACTTCCACCAATCAGGTAGCCTTCCCATAGTACAAACCCCCCCACAATGAAACATGGAAGGGATTCCATAACCACCAAAGGAACAAAGGAGCTTTCAAGAAAGTTCCCACTAAACACCTCTACAGAAAAATGGCATCCATTTGCAACTTCACAAAACCAAGAAAAGAAGCAGTTGTAACCGCTCTAAGAAGATCCACCACGTCCCTTGCATCAGGTAAGGTAACCCAATAGAAAAAAAGATCTCAAACCACCAAGGCCAAGATAGAAACCTGTTAAAAAACTCCTCCAAAAGCAGAAAGCTCCAAAGGAACTCCCAAGAATGATCTCAAAACCTCCAAGTCCCACGAGCAGCAAAGCAGCTCACAAAAAGCAAGAAAAAACTAGGGCATACCCAAATCAACCAACATAATGAATCTCGAAACCATAAAATATGGAAACAGGAAATATTGACCAAGAACAAGACTTCTGCAAAGACGAGCAGCATAGGTGACCCCAACAATGTAGAAGCAAAGACAAAGAACAAACCCACCAGTACCACTCACCCACAGGGGCTTGTGAAGGAACATAACAACCCCTAGCTATGCAATAATGGCATGAATAGGGGAGTTGGAAAAACTAAGCCTGACCTAGCCACTAGCAGAACGAGCACCGCAAACAATAGTAACCAACACCAACATTTGCCATTGATTGCTATCTAGAGTGTAGCGGACCCCAGACAAATGAACAACTACTGGGAACAACACACACTAGAGAACCAACCCCCAAGCAAATCAAGGCTAAGCAATAACCTCCACTCCAACACTGTTGTTGTCCATAGGACCCAAAAGCCACACAACAGTGACCGACATAGTAGAGAACGACATAGCAAGACCAACCCAACCAGGAACTCACAATGACACACAAACCCACCCAAATGAACAAACATGCAATAAATAGTAGTCCTCGATGAGGCAGAAAGAGCCAAGCCAACAATAAGACCAGTCACATCCCTTGTAGAGCCCATGAACATAGGAAGCAAAGGAACATGGACACAACACCCAATTTTGCACCAGCAGTAGGAGACCAACGGAAAGCCTCAACACACACTAGCAATAGGATCCCAACGGTCATCCTCGGCCTCATCTTCTTCACTAGCACACTCAGAATTCAAACCTTCGTTCCTGCCCAGCGTACGTGTTCTCTCCATGAAAATTTGAAACTTGGATTTTGAGATTTAAATGTTTTAAATGATATTTTACATAAGACAAGTTGTTGGTTTCTTGGTGATTCATCGTAAATGAAATAAGTCTTTAAATGAACTTGTAAATGATATATGTCCCGGTTTGAACATTCAACAACTATAAAATATAGGCACAATGCATTGGGATTACAAAGATAGCCCACAAAGTGTGTCAAACAAAGTTATAAGAAATATGATGGAAACTATAAAAAATAGGATTCTCATGATATCAAACAATTCTTTTCTGTTGGATGATTATTTAAGCATCCTAGTTTTAGGTGATGATATATCAAACACTAATGGTGACATAGCCATGCCTAATGTGGAACCACCACCATTGCACTTCATAAGTACCCATTGTTTCAATTTCTGCTACAACATTCATGATGACATGAAAGTCTTTGAGATGTGATGCCTTTATGCTTTTCTTTGGCTCATGTCAAATTTTGTGGGTTCAATTTTATCTTCATCTGAGATTGTTTATTCTCTTCAATCTTGATTGGACTGTTGTAGAATGAATTGAGTAGAGACTAATTTACTTGAAGCTTCCCATGCTTCCTAAGCATTTTTTTGGATCTGATATGTAGGGAAAATTTGGGTTTTGGAAACAAATTAGGTGAAGATTCTCTTATCCTATAGCTCGTTCTTTACGTATAGAACTGAAGATGTAGGAGTAGAGAATGTTTGGGGTATTGTAGGTCTTGTCATATGTAGTCTGAGGTTAAAGGCTTCAAAGGAGTGGATTGCAAACCAAAAAAACTAAACCCTTTCCTTATCTCTACTTTGCATGCTCGTAAATTAAGTCATTTTAGTATGACTTACTAAATTACCTTTGTTTATAACCTAAAATATAAAGTAATTTTAAATTTTAAAATATGATGAAGGGGAAAATTAGAAGAAGTAGTTACAAATAAAGATCTATATATGCAATGTTGAATTGCAAGGGAAAGGGACTTTTTTTTTAACCTCTCATTGAAAGCCTTGTAAAGGGGGTTCAATTTTTTATGAAGTGTTGCAAAATTTTGGAGGAAGATGATTGAGTTTTGTACAAAGGGGAGAGTTTATGAACTTATTGTGTTGGAAAAATGAATGAAGAATAACATGGCTGGTCTGTGACCCAAAGTGTATTTTCTTTGCATTGTGAATTCCTCTAATGTTGAATTTACAATCATTTCTTTGATATTTTTTCATATGATTAATTGCAATTGTTTTCTTATATTTGTAGCTTTCTTTATGCATATTGGATGGAATTATTGGTCATTATTTTGATCTATGAGTCATTTAATCATATATGAATGTATATTTCTAATGATATTTGATATTTCTAATGTTAGGCTACATTCTTTACTTTAAACCATGGCTTGCATTCTTTTCTATTCAATAATTTTTTTCATGTGGAATGAATCCTTGTGTTCATTCTTTTTTCTTTATAGTTATCTCTCTTATTTCTGTTTTAGTTTTCTTTCCTTTCTTGCTTACTAGCTAAGAGCATACCCATTAAAACCCAAATTTTATCATATGAGGGAGTTGTACCTCTAAAATTCAAAGGAAGATCACTAATACAATAGCAATTTATCCAATAGTTGGAGCATTTGGTGCTACTCACTAGACATCTCAAAGTATTTTTTCAAAGTAAATTGCTATGAAAAATCTATTAACCAACACCTAGAAAAACCTTTTACAAAAATGTAGCCCATAAAGTGTTAAAACCAACATATTATTAATAATAAATTACAATAAAAATAAGGCTCCAAACCTTCACACGTGAGATCTATAAAGAATAAAGGTACATAGAAACACTTCCTACACTAATCTTAGAGGAGAAAATTATGCAAATTTATGATCTTTATAATTATAATAAAGAGAAACACATATAAAACATATAAACGATATACCATAACGCAAGGGTTTATGTAGAGAAAACTATTTTGAGAGAAAAATCCACACTCCAAAAACATAATTACTTGTATTAATCAACAACAAAAATAGCTATAATATAACTTTTGATGGTCAAACAACACAACAACATTAAAGAATATTACTATTCTATTTCTCCTGAAAGAGAAAGATAACACATGGTGATCTAACTCCCAAGGTCCTAGTAATTGGTTCTCAATTATGCTGATTTCACTTAGTGGTTGATATAACTGTAATATTCAAGGGGCCTTTGTTGGTAACAAGAAACAAGACTAAACAACATCAAGAGTCTATGTTTTGGGGGTTTTAAATAAAAGAAAATATAAAATAGAGCTTTATCTCAAAGAAACATGAATAAAATCCTTACATCCAAACATACATATCAGTAATGAGTGTTTATTTTCACCTAACCACAACTACAACAAGATGAAATCCATAGAATAAACTATGCTATTGCATACATCCATAATTCTAATTCAGATATCAGCAGTATTCACTAAACTTACTTTAAACAAATCACTCATTCATCATCCAAAACACAGGTCAAATGAATACAATAACAATTTGATTCACGATAACCCAATGATATGATTTTGAATCCAGTTCCTTCTATTGACTTCCATCAAATAAGAAACAATTAAGCACAACAAAAATCACTAGTGTGTGGATTAATCATGTATCATTAACCTTATCAAAATGGATCCAAAATTTAAAATCCTGACATGTAAACATCGAAAACTTGTAAAATAATCAAGCCTTTTATTGAACTTTTTAGAGTGTCTTTCTAAAACATTGAAATCCTAGATCTAGTTTCGATCTTCTATCCTCGAGTGGCTGATCTTTTTTCAATTATCCGACCTTTACGAAGTAGATTCTAATAGTACATATAGGGTGCCACATGCACGAATTTCTCAATTATCAATTAAGATCCACAATTCATGGAGTTGAAACTGAACGCAGAAGTAGATTCAAGAACCCCTATTTTCAAGGTTGATCACTTCATTGTACAAAAAAAAAAAGAAATTTGATACCCTAAGAAGGAAGTGAAACCCACGGATCGGACTCAGAGTTGAACTAAATTCAAAATCCACAAAAAGAGGAGAAGAGCAGACGGAGTATGATACAAAGAGTCAGTCACTTTTGCACTGAATGCTCAAGGATATACCTATCATAACTGGAGAATATCTGTTGAAGAGTACTTAAATCCAGCCCATCCAACCAATCACTTTCAAATTTAATTATTTCGAATTCTGTAGAAACCAACTTTTGCACTTCCTTTAATTTAATTAGCTCCTTTTTAGCCATTTTTACCTCCTCTTGGATATCCATAAACTGATCAAGCAATAAACTCTGCCCATCATCTCCCTTTTGCATGATTTCCTCAAACCTACCCCTCCATTTCTCCCTTAGTTTATCCAAAGATAGGCCTCCTTTGTTTGAGGAATCTAAGTTTATTATAATGGCTACAACTACCTCTAACTCAACCATTTGTTTATGCAAGTCCTTACTCATTTCTCGGACTTCTTCTTGATGTCCATGCATAGCTCTAGATTTGTATCCTATGATGCTCACAGTCTTTTCCACAAAATCTTCATTACCCTACTCAAGAACTGAATATTCTAACAAGATGGATTTGGGCACTTTGCTGATGTCTTCAAGCCTTTTAACATATTCCTTGTATTCATCATCTTTCTTATCTAAATCCTTATACCAATTCAAGGACAGCCTTATGAATCTTAGAGGCTTCAACAAGAACATTATCAACCTCCTAGTTGAGCTTATCCAACCATTTATCCATCATCCCTACCTTGCTTTTCATCTGAATCAAATCATCCACTTCCCTCTTTGTTAACAAAACCGAGGATTCAGGAAGAGCAGCTTGTTGAGAAATAGGACTAGAGACATCTTTCAAGAAACCATGAAGCTGATCCAATTAAGCCTTAAGCTCATCCTTCCTTTTCTTATCCTTGATCATCTGAGTTTTAGTTGAAGAAGCCACAATATCAATCAAACTCATTTGTTGGTTTCTAGTAGGCTTTCCCAAATCTACTACCCCCAACTAATAATCAGTGACTTGCATATCATCACGGCTCTTCTCCACTACGGGAATGGCACATTCAAAAATGATCTCTCCAACATCAGTGATCCTAGTAGAATGAAGAACCTGGGCCTTCTTCTTAGGTTTCTCTTTCCCAATTTCTTTCATCATTTCTTCCCAATTCAATGGATGTGGTTGGACAACTTGTTTTCTCTCCAAGTCTAGTTTTAGCCAAGTAGGAGCAATGGGAGTAGTGGCTGTCTGAGCTAAAGAAGAAGCAATAGTAGTGGAAGACAAAGGTTGCAACAATGTAAGCCTTGGTTGAGAATCCACTTCCTGCACATTTTCTTGATCACTTTGCTACCTTTCCTGCACTAACTTTTATGCTTCCTCTTTATCCTTTTGGTCTTGCAGTCTCTTAGCCTCCAATTCCTACCTTAAGCATTCCTCTTCCATTTTCTTCCTTTCTAGCATTTGATCTTGCTACTTCTTTAATTCTTCAACATAGTCCCAGGCCTCCTTGGACTTCTTCACATGTTCAGCAATCTCAGCAACCTCCTTTTCCCTTTTCAAATGTTCTTGCTCTTCCTTTTTCCTATAAGCTTCTTCTCGTTCCTTGAGCTTAGCTTCAATAGCTTCTTTTTCTCTTCTTTGCTGAGCTTTTTCCTCTTCAAGCTGATGAATTTTCTACTACAACATCAACCTATCTCTTTCTTCTTGAAGTTTGAGCTCTTGCTCCTTTTGTTGTTGTTGTTGAGCTCACTCATCGACATTCACTTTATATTCCAACTCCTTCTGCTTGGCTTCCAACTCAGATTGTGCTCTGGCCTCTTCTTCTTGTAGCTTAGTTGATGCCTCTACTTGCACCTTAGCATCAGCTTCTCTTTTTGCATCCTCAAAAAGTTTCCACTAATCCTCTTCAGTCAATATGTGTTCAGTGCCTACATCATCTATCATATCCAAAGATGTTGATACATAATGCTCTTTATCAGATGGAGTCTTTTCTGAATCTATTTCTATATTATGTATCTCCACCTCATCCTCCATTTTCCTCAAGGCTTCTACTTCACCATGAAGAGATCCCTTTGGTGATTCTTGACCTAACTTTTGTGAATCAAAGGGTTGAGTAGGTAACTCCCCTGCAATAGATGTAGAAGCACCCACCTCCACAATTGTTTCATCTTCCTATCCCTTTGGAAGGTCCTAAGGAACCACCTCCTCTTCTTATGCACTGGAAGGCATAAACTCTAAAGGCTCTTTAGGTTCCATCCTTCTTTTTTCCCTTTTATATCCTTGGGTGGTACCTGCAGCCTTCCTCTTCTTGGATGATGCAGCCTCGGTTTGATTGGCTCTCAAACTTACCCATTGAATACTCCTATCTAGGACCGGTCTTGCAACCTGCATTATGTCAGTGGTCTCATCAGCATTCCAATCTATTGGATCAAGATCCTTAGTTCCAACCTTGTTCGCATCATACCTGGGATCCAAAACTATCCCATCATTGGATAATGTTTCTGGAATGTCCTCCTTTATCCCAAACTCAACATAAGTGGGATAGGTATCCTTTCATAATAACTTCTCCTAAGATCATAATCATCTTGCAAATCCTCCCAAAAATCCTCCAATATATTGAAGTGCTTCTCAAAGACACTAGGGAGAAAAGCCCTCATCTTGTGTTTAGGGTCATAGAATTTCCTGGTAGTGTACAAGCCCAACTTCAAACAAACTAATTCATCACAAATAGCCTTACCTGCCTGAATGTGTGGATAGCAAAAGGCCCCCAGCTTCATTGGAAATTTATGGCAACTAGTCTTGTGTTTGTTGTTGAACTGGAAATTAACAGCCAAGGCTTGATAAATAAACTCCATTAAGATGATCCTATCACCATAGCACCTAGGTAGCAAATGAGGGTGACCATCAAAGCCTGCTAACCTAAAATAAGTGAATGTGGGGTACTGGATAAACCAGTACCCCCATTCATTCACAAAAGCCATTGCCTCTTTGCTAAGTCTATACCCAACATCACCATTAAGTTTGTTGATAATGACATAAAGAAAGGCATCATTTACCCTTCTATAATGTTGCTCTGATGCTTGCAAGGTGAGCTGGTTATAATCCTCCCACACCTTCTTTTGTCCTTGGGCTTCTCCTAATATACCCACTATTTGAAGTCCAAGAAAAATCCCCACTCGGGCAGCTGCATAGACTACATAGGAAGTCATAAAGAAACACTTGGTTTCTCTTACCTTTATCATCTGATTGTGAATGCTATCGAACACTATCATTGACCAATCAAACTGTTGCCTCCCATCCAAAATAGCTTGGATAAAAGGAAACATCCATTCCTTAAACAGTGAAGCATCCCTTTTCCCAAACACCCTAGAAAGGAACATGAGTATATCTGTAATTCTTTACTAAAGTCTACCCTTTTAGGTTGGTATGGAAGCTTGGTCAGAGACTTCTTCTCCACTCTCATCAGAGTCTTATTCATGTGGAATCTATTCCTCTCCTTGTTATCACTGTAAAGCTTCAACACCTCCACCTCATTTAATTGCCTAAGATTATTGGGATCAGGTATATGGAAAAGGAATTTGATCATTGGAGGTGTGAATTCAATAATGACATTACCCTTCACATCCACACGCTGCCTAGTAGTAGGGTTATATGCTCCAGCTGCTGCAAGAATCAACTCCGGACATTGGATAGATAGGGGGAAGAGTGCCACATGTGCCAACCTGGATTGAACAATCATTTTTGTCCTTCCTATGACTTGCTCCTTAGTGAACTTCTCCTCATGCAGCTCCTCAGTTAAAAGGACCCAAATTGGTGTCAATTATGTTAGTCCAATCAGAGTCAATTTTGTTGGCTATGAGGACAGCCTCCCTATGCTTACATCTCAAGGTATATGGGAGTTGTTCCACTTTAATCTTCTTTGGCCTAACTCCCTACCATGAAGTTTCACCTAGATGGCTCCTTTGAGAGGCCTCATCTGATGCTCCTTACATCTCTTAATACCTGCAACAATTCCTTGTATTAGATGAACAAAGCATCTAAGTTAGTCAATCATGTAATCACTACTCCATCCTCCTCAGATAACATTTACTTGGTGAAATTATGCCTTTATCGGAGGCGGGACCACAAAAGCATTAGGCATAAACAATGTTTCTTAGCATGTGGCAGGGTCGGGATCGAAACTGGATATGGAGTGCAAAAGTGTCGGAAGCAGGATGGGAACTAGACCAGAACTAGAAACAGTGTCGGAGGTGGGACTGGAATTGGAAACGAACCAAAAACAAAACTTAGCTACCAAGTTCAACTTCCTCTCCGGATCTGCTTCTAGCCAAAGTAAAGATAGTGATGATGTCATAAGGATGAATGGGAGCAAATAAATTCCAGCAAATAGAGTATTTATAAAACGAGACGGTCATATGAACCCTAAACCCTAGGTCACATGGGCCCCAAAGGAAATTAGAAATAGAAAAGTTAACCATCCAATAGCCCCTCCATACATAAGTCGATTAATATAATGGAAGAGGTTAAACCACGAAACCCTAATTTAGTTGATACCCTATTTCCAAAAACTAGGGCATAATGAGAAACCAGTACAAACAACCCAAAAACTTATGCGAGAAAAAACCATAACAGGGTCCAAAAAACAAAATTCATTACCCAAGCAAGGGAACCCCATCAAATATCGAAACCCTAGTTCAAACCTAGAGCACGACAAAACGGATCCATCACGAAACTGATGACAGAACATACAACAAAGCAAAAATGAAAAATAGAAAGACAAACCCAACAAAACGGGATGGAAAGAAAAAGAAAGAGCCAAGCAAACAAAACAAAAAGAACATAAACAAACACCAACCAAGCGAACCAAATCACAGAATAAACCCTCTTGCGAAAATGCCAAAACGACAAACAGAAAGAACAAAACAGGAGAAAAGAAAGCAAAAGAAACCTACCTCGAAACACTCCCTAGGATTGACTAGAAATTCGCCAAGATTCGCTCTGCAATCCGCCCCCACGATCAAATCGATTATCTCAAGACTTTCCTGGCCGTGATTTGCTTAAAATTTTTGCATAATAATAACAATGAGGTAGTGTAAACATAATTAAACCTTTAATTGTTAATTCGCGCATGCAAACAAGCTGCATTTAATGTCATAAATGGTAGTTCGACGCACCTAATGATGCAAATTAATAGACAAGTATGAAGTCCACAGTAACATCGTAAAGGTCAGCGAACGTGGAGCCGAAGTTGGAAACCACAGGATAGAGAAACTACACAAAGTTCCATATTTCATTTCCACCCCTCGAGTCCAAATTCTCACAAAAGATCCACCAAAATAACACAAATAACAATGGAGATGGGAGCGTAGAAAACCTAAAATGGAACTCTTTCACAAAGTTTGAAGTAAGTTCCATTCTCACCCGATCTAGTCCCGAACAAAGGGCAAAGAACAATACAAGAACAAGGGAAGCAGGATCAGGGTGAACACTGGACCCGGCTCGAACAACAAAGGGCGAGAAAGAAAAAGAGTAGAGGTAGAGTCAAGATGGGAAGAAAAATAGAAACCTGAAACTTTCAATGTGAGTTCCCATCCTAGTTTCAACCCCGCACAAGCAAACAAACAAAACACAAGGAAACGACCAAAAAAAACAACAGGAGGACAGACCAACCCAAGTGTTAGTTGAAAACAACCAACAAAACAAAGGAAAAACAAAAAGAAAAGCAGAGTCAGAGTCGAAACTTTATCCGAACTAGAAACCTTGTGAGAGTTCCATGTCTAGATTTGGTTCCGGACTAGCCTCCGATAGAACAAAAGACAGAATTAGGAGAAAAAAAAAGAACTCCTAAGACCCATCGGGACAACCAAAGACGACCAAAACAAAATAAAAAGGGGGACCCATTTTGTTCCAAAATAAAAACAACAAATGGGGTGGTTATGCAAGGCATAATATAACTAAGAAACTATGCCTCTTATAGGAGTATCACTAACATACAATTTTGTAGTATTTTTGGTATCATAATTGTAACAACCACATTACATAGAACATAAAGCAATAAAGATTTCACTCTCAACTAGAGCATTTTTTTTTTGCAAAACAACATAACAAGATGCATTTATTGTTTCTATAACATCAAGTAATATATTATTCTATCATATTAGCAACATGAATATAACTAAATTCATAAATTAAAGTACGATAATGAGAGGTACAAAGGTAAGAGATTAGAAGTCCTCATCTAGATTTAGCGTCTTCCAAGACTCGGCTCGCCATCTGCATGTGAGGGAAAACATCATCTGAGTGCTTTTCCACCACCTACAAACTTGTGGAGTCCTTGACACGCCTTCCTAACTGGAGGGTCCCTTCTTACAAAAGGCAATGTTGGAAACCCTCAAGAACAACCATATGAGCTCTGGTGGTAAACCCTACCTAACTAACTTTTCCATGCTACTAAGGATTCCTTCCTACTAAGCTGGAAACTCTGGTTAGTTAGGTATCTATGTTATTTGTGAGTACTAAGTGCAGTCAATGCCACATGCACCTACTATGGCCATAGTTTTCTACTACTATACAAACTCACCCACCCTCATCGACTTGGAAAACTCTTCTAATCTAGGGCTTCCAAGAGACTTTCTCTCCACCCTTTACTCTTACCAAGGACACCTATCCTAAGGAAAACTCTCTAAACCTAGTTAAGGTTTTCCAAACAAGACACACTCTTCTTGGCTTCTTGCCACATGTGACTGTTAATCAAGAAACTGGGGTATCAAATATGACACACTTTTCTTGGCTTCCTACCTCGTGTGACTATCATACCAAAACTAGAGTTTCAAGAACCCTTCAAATTTCTATGGTTGCTAGTCTCAACTTAAAACTTGCACTCCTAATAGAACAATAACAGAGTTTTAAAAACAATAAAGGAAAAATAGTATCCATTAAACCCCTTAACAATTTGGTGTTTACATTGCACTAAATGAATTCAAACCTTCAGTATGGCTTGCACAAAAGATACCTAGTAGTATGCAGACATAACTAGGAATTTATTTTGCATCAGACATCAAACAGTTTCTTCTTTGGGTTTAAATTAAAATCTCTTTCACTCATTAATAATACATTTGCATGTACATTCTAGTGTTTAATATTTTCTCTTCATTTATAAAAGCATTACTCTTGGTTAGTCCTAATGCTAACCTTTTGTCCTCTCTTTTTTTATTTCTTTTCAGGTTAGGAAAGGTAAAAAGCAACTAAGAATGTTATAGACTCGGTCTAAAAGTTCTCACCAAAATGACCAGTAGAGCACCTTGAATTGTAGTTAGGGATTTGTCATTCAAGAAAATAAACAATGATTTACTACTGCAACTTAGTCTATCTATGTTGGAAAGATTAGATTATAAACAAAATAGAAACATCTGTAAAAGGAATAACATGCTTGCAACTTTTCTTTCAAATCATTTTGTCTCAAAAATTTGTTGCCATTCCCTGGAATTAAACTATTCAAGAGCAATACATGCCTGTAAAAGTTTTGAATATCGACAAGTCTGCAATGCTCAATAGAAGACAAGAACCTCCTAGTATCCTTTTAGCTCATCCAATTTTTGTTGTAGACATCTCTACTCCTATTCCTTTATAAGCTATTCAAGCTCCCAAAAAAGCTTATCTAATTACAGTATAATGTTCTTCTCCTTACAATACAAAACCTCCAAATATTTTCTCCTTTCTTCCCAGCCACACATAAGCTTTTTTTTTCCTATCTCCTCTTTTTTTTTTGTATATGAGAAATTATTCAAAACTAAAGGAGGTCAATTCAAGTTTAGGTGGCTATGATAACCACATCCTTAAATTTCTCAAACTCTCTTCTCAAGAAGGTCGAGCATGATAAGATATAATTGAAAATCAAGAAGTATATGTTTAAAGGTGGTGGATTTTTGACCAGTATAATATTTTCATATGACACATATGATTTGGCCTATGTTCTAGCATATGACAACATGATAATTTTAAATATATAATGGTTGCAATATATATGATCCACCAGCTCATGATGGCTTGCCTCCTTTCTTCAAATAGGAGGGTTAAATTTATATGTTTAATATTTGAGTATCTACCACTATAAAATTGGCGGTAAGGTATATTAGCCTCCCCATTTAAATTTAATAAAATATTCATTTTGAATAAAAAGTAATTCAATAAAATACTTATGTTTTTTAAGAATTTGAATTTTCAACCTTGAGAAGGTATTTGCATTAAAATGCCTCTAGGCATTATCATGTATCATCATTATACTTTGCCTAAAGAAGAATAAATAATGTCAATATATATTAATACATACATACATACATATATATATAGCTAGGCCATTAGGTAATTTCAAACTCACTAGGTGATGGTACCATACCAATAAATTCATATGCCAAATTTTAGATTTCCCCCATAATAGAATAATTAACAAACGGTCATCCATGCACACGTTCAAGCCTGCATGCATCATTACGTGTATTCGCATATGTATGTATATGCATGATTGTAGGCTCATAATTTCACTTGTTGTCATGTGATTGCGTCCATATGCGTACACCCGCAATGGTGTATGCAAGTTCCTCCTACCTGTGCATGTATGCCTGTTTGGTTAATTTCATTGACAAAAAAAATAGAAAAAAATGGTTTTTCCAAAACCCTAAAACCACCTACGATAATACCACATCTAAAAATCATACAAAAGACTTACCTCAAAACAGGATTCCTATCACACACATCTAGGGTTCCTAGATCCCTT
>VDFB02285263.1:0-18635 GCA_007258455.2 Sequoia sempervirens
AATAAATTCATATGCCAAATTTTAGATTTCCCCCATAATAGAATAATTAACAAACGGTCATCCATGCACACGTTCAAGCCTGCATGCATCATTACGTGTATTCGCATATGTATGTATATGCATGATTGTAGGCTCATAATTTCACTTGTTGTCATGTGATTGCGTCCATATGCGTACACCCGCAATGGTGTATGCAAGTTCCTCCTACCTGTGCGTGTATGCCTGTTTGGTTAATTTCATTGACAAAAAAAATAGAAAAAAATGGTTTTTCCAAAACCCTAAAACCACCTACGATAATACCACATCTAAAAATCATACAAAAGACTTACCTCAAAACAGGATTCCTATCACACACATCTAGGGTTCCTAGATCCCTTGACCTAAGCCTAGCTCAGATGGAAATTTCTAGGGCATTCCAACACCACCTCTCTACTCAGATGATACTTTCCTCCTCCGAGGATCACGGTACAGGTACCCTACATCCAAACTCCAAACAAGCGAAAAATTAGTCTGACATCCAAATAAATCTCCATTCTATATTCTCTATCTACACAATTACTGTAAAGTAAACTTTTCTTTTTCTAGGGAATCAAAACACAACTTATTCTTCCTAAATAGATCATAGCACATATCATAATGGCATAATTCTCATTGCATTAATAAAACTTAATCACAAGATCTCTACAAGTCATGCACTAGTGAATCAACATTTGCATCATTCATCATTCATATTGCAAAAAGTAAAAGTGTTTTTAAAGCAACTAGGGTGGGATGTAACAATGAAATTAATCCATAGGCATGTCTTATTTTCTCTAGAATCATAGTCAAACTGAAAATCATCAAAATACAAAGGATAATGAAAAGATGCCACCTGATTTAGAAGATTTCTAGTCACAAAGGCATGCTCATGTTGCACAATTTTATCTTCTTAAGGTCTCAACTCATGATATACCGCTCCATTCCGCTCTGGCACCTTAGCATGTGAACCAAAAGGATGAATCCTATAGGAATCACATAAAGCAAGATTTTTTTATGTTTTTGGAATACCCATGGGCCAACATTG
Organism: Sequoia sempervirens; assembly: GCA_007258455.2. Classification (NCBI taxonomy): domain Eukaryota; kingdom Viridiplantae; phylum Streptophyta; class Pinopsida; order Cupressales; family Cupressaceae; genus Sequoia; species Sequoia sempervirens. Next base: position 1,064 of record VDFB02285263.1, read on the forward strand.
TTGCATTCAACTCAAATAAAAGATCGAGGATCCTTTAGGACCCCTCAGATGAACTAAATTGCAAATCATCTGATTGTCAATTTGTGAAGCCTGTGAAACTTCTCCCTCATGAGGTAAAGCATTGTTCGTATTGTTCCCCTGCATATCATCAATAATAATGTGAGAATCAACATCCAACTCATGACCATTAAGGTTAGAATTACTAATGCATAATAAACAAGACTTTCCTTCAGACAACTCATTCAAATGCAAAGAATCAAAATCAGGAAGATACTCCCCTATTTTATTTTCCTTGCCATGTTGAAATGATTTGATTTTTGGGGTAACCTTTTGATGGTCTATTTGATATTATTTTGCTTCATCCATTTGAATCCCACCATACATTCCTTGTTGCAATAAAACACTAATTTCATCCATGTCAGTATTAGCATTAAAATTAGATCCATTCCCCTGATAGGTGTAAGTTTGATCTAATTGACTGTCGGGAAGCGCTTGACTAATTTTCACATCCATTTGACCTTCTTCCTCTGAAGAATCCATTTGGAATTTGATTTCTTGTCCTTAACAACGAGGTTCATTCACAATCTCATCCAGAGATATGTCATTCTATCTTTCAATCTGTTTGTTATTCAAATCAACAAGGTCTTTTCCTTGTGTCGACTAGTCAAAGGATGTTTCTTCTTTATCAATGATCATGAAAGAATCTATGAATGTATGAATAAATTAATTCTCTATATCTAGCAGATCTGAACAAGATGGAGAATCTTTATCAATCAACAATTCTACTTCAAGGCAAGGGTCAAGGTCACCAATTGATGGAGATGAGCTAGATATCCTCTCACAATTACTTTCATCCTTTTAGATGGATTTGTTATCATCTTCATGTATGCTAGTTGTTTCATCTTCCTCATTGAGTGGAAGACTATTCCAATGATATTCTATTGGAATGAGTACCTTTTCAATAGTGATCAATTGCTTCAAATATAAATCCATCCTTCCAAGGTAAACACATCAATCTATCTCACAATGTTGATCTATCCAATGTATCCTACATCCATCTATCAAAGCGAGTTCTGATAGTCTTGGAGCACCTAATTCCTCCAATTTCTCATTTAATTGATTTTGCATACATGGAATATTTACCTCAAATAAATCATGACTTGTTGTAGCTTCATCATATTGATTTACATCTTTCTTAGAAGAATCATTCAAAACATTCATTCAAAACATTGGAAGAAAAATCTTTATTTGTTGATTCCTCATGGCAATAATCCTATGTTAATGCTTGACATCTTTCAATGTTTTAATTTGTATTAACATCTTCAATTGAATTATACTCTAGTTTGATCTTTTCATTATGCTCAGATTTCGAAGCTATTTCACACTCTTTTTCAAACAAACCATGAAAATGATATAATTGTGCATCTAATTCTTTACTTATAATTTCATCATGATTTAATGCATCATATGTTAGAGCATGACTAAAAGTAGAGGGTAATACCATAAAAAAATCATTAGAGGGTGAAACACATGCCTCTATGATCATCTTTTATAAATCTTGACTCCCAAATTGGTCTTGTATGGGGCTTCAACCTATTTTGAAGTGTTAGAGAATGATATGCTTGGAAAATTTGGAATGTTGTAGCTTCTTGGTGGAAATGATTGCATTTGAGTAAGCATAGTGGGTAAACTGGTATAAGGCTGCAAATTTTGGCAACTTATATGCACAAGAGCATTATAATTCTCATTTTGGTTGCTCATATTTCTACTTGATGTCATAATCACATTGTACTTTAGCTAAGAGCTTTATTTAATGCAATGTCGCGCAGGGAGTGGTAACCTCATCACAAGTCTAATCTTCTTTGTGGACTGAGCAATTGAAACAATAATAATGTTCTTTTAACATAAATTCATTTTTAACCAAATTCAAAGCTTGGAATCATTGATACATAAACATAAACCTATGATTAAACTGGTAAATTGATTCTCATGGTATTCTTTTCACAACTACAAATTGAAGTGATGGGTCTTGTGCACCCACATAAGGATTAAACTAAACCAAGAATAAAAATTATAATTATATCCATGAATAGATAGAATTTGGTGGAATATTAACATACCATTTCCATGTTGTACCTAGAAACATTTTGACGAACAAATGACAAATGATATCCTCATCACTCTGCAAACTTTTAGGAAAACTGATAAATCCTGAAATGTTGACACATTTGGAAATACATTTGTCCACTAGGAAAATATATGAGAGCCTATTGATAAGAATTTCATGAATCCACAGGTATGTACACAGGGCTACCCTTCAGTTAGGTTTTCTAAGATCCTATTACTCAAACAGCATTTAACAAGAATGTTTAGGCCCTCCTTCTAGTGCCAATTTTGTTGAGGGTGGTTTTAATCACTTACAACGTGCTAGGAAATAAGGGTTTATTGCCTCTCTTGAAAAGTAGTGAGACTACTCCAAGGTTCCTTTAAGTCAGGTCATGACCATGTGGATAGCACAGTGATAGAGATCAAATGTGATTTCACGAGGGGATTTGGATTTTAATTTCTTGGAAATAACATGCAACTTAATATAATAGATATAAAATTCAATAAATGCATTGCATGTTCGAATCTATAGTAGATTTATAAAATGATTCGATGCTCTTTCAATAATTCCAAACTTGATTCCAAATAAAATTCAAAAGATAGAAAGGGTAACAAGAAGTAATGTAAATGAAATTTAAACTAATTAGACAATGATAAGAAATATTTCATTCATCATTTCTGTGCATTTAAGAAATATTTCTAAACTACCATTACAAGAAATAGTATTTCACACATTTACCAATAATAGTAATGCAATCTTCAAAGGAAATAAGTTACCACATAAGATTTTTAGATTTCATACAATCAAAACATCATCAAGCATGCATAGATCTGAGATAAAATCCTACTTAAGTCCACAATTACTAATGAAATCTTACTAATTTGACAATTCAAATTGAAATAAAATATTTCTACCACCACCATGATACTAAATCAAGATGCATGCAATAGGTGTAACCCTTTGATTGAATCAATAATTTACAAAGTCAGTAAGAAACTCCATGCTGAGATTGTATTGTTTAATTGCAAAAAATTACATCAAAATCAGATCCTTTGAATGATCCAAAATTAAACATTTATAGAAAACTAAGTTCCTAAAACTGTGGATTTGATAAAAAAGCTAACTAGAAGTACCTCCAGTGCTTGAGTTTTTAATTGAAAGAAAACTGAAAATTAAATAAAAGCACAACTAGGTTCCCTAGTTGGAGTTGAGTTCAACTTAAAAATAAAATAAGATTGAACTGGACATCCCAGTTGCAGTTGATTCTTTTGCTAATTTTAAAGAAAGCATGAAATAACTGGAAATAAAACTAAAGTGAACTAAAATCCATGAGAAACCCTTCAATTCCATCACCCTTTTCCTTTAGCGCATGATTTATTCCTCATCGTAATTATCATGCATATCTTTGACATCTTCTAATCTAGCGTTGAACTAGAAAAAATAACTTGTTAACTTTAGGAATGATGACAAAAACATTTTAGACAACCATGACCCAGCAAAAAAAAACAACCTTTGTTTTGTCTCTAGTTTACTTAGCAAAATTCTTGAACCATGTTGGCACTATCTCATTCATTTTCTCTATGGATAGTCCCTTGTATTGATACTTCATTTCTTCCAAATCTTTTAGAGGCATATCTCCTGCAAATACCAATACCATGTATTAACATTTTCATATTAAGAAGAGAAAAAATATAAAATAAGTTATGTTAGACTACTTTAGCTTCATTTCAAAAATTATAACTCGTTAAGCAAGAGTTATGTAAAATTTTCGAGGATTGGCCTTCTGGCTTACCCCTTACCCTTTACCTCTAGCATCTATACTTAAAACATTGAATTCAAGTTTAATTTACCATCTTTGGGTATCAGGGATTGGGATTCCTTATACCTGCTACTCATAGAATGAATTTCCTTTTCTAAGTTTCATAGCCTCTTAGTTATAAGAAATCAGAGATATCCTTCACCCTTTTCTTATCAATAAAATCTCTTTGAGGATATGTTTCATCATTTGATCATGTGTCAGGTTTAGAGATCCCCTTTGACCTTTACCTTATTGGAAATGGTATAGGTTAAGTGGTATCTCTGACTCTCAAAGTATGAAAGGAATTTGGGGATCAAAGTTCAACCTTTTGGTTTACTCCTTTCCACCAAACTTGCAACTGTTAATCAACCTCAATTTTTATATTTTAAACCTTAGCTTTTGAACATAGAAGATGCATCTATTCTTTATAATAGTCAAAAGCAAGCAATCGTTCCCGAACATCGGAAGTCAAGGATAACCCTTACCCTTTACACCTCTATAAATAATGAGTAAGAGGTACTACCGATACTTGATGTCTAAAAGATGTCACAAAGGAAGACATTTTTGGCTAAGTATTTTACTAGTATAATCAGAGGTTGTGGGTTAGGCGTACCCTTTACCCTTTACACCTCTATAAGTAATGAGTAAGAGGTACTATCGAAGTTTGAAATGTTTCACAAAATTTGTTAAGTCTAAGCCAATGTGTTGTAGATCGGGGGTCGGGGTTTCCCTTTACCCCTTGTGAATGTTCTAAGGTATGCGATAAAGGAAATCTACAAAGTCTAAAACTAAAGTACTTTAAGTCCAAAGTGTTAAGGCATGAAACTAAGTTGAAACCAAAGAAGATCATAAGTCCAATGTTCTAAAGGAAATTTTGAAAGTCCTATAAGCCTATAGTATAAGGTATAGGGTTTTGTCAAACATTGGGGATCAACTTTACTCTTTACCATCTCCACCTCTATAAGGAATGGGTAAGAAGTATCCCCAATTTGTGAAGTTTGAAAATGTTTGATCAATAAAATTCCTTCTAAGGTAGGCTAGGGAATCAGTAGTCAGAGTTTCTCCTTGCCTTATGAAAAAACTTTAAGGTTTGGAAAAAGGGGGAAAAATGACACCTAAAACCCAAAGGTCTTAACAAGATTTCACAAAGCCATGGAGGAAGGGTTGGGGGTAAGAGATTGGAGTTTCACTATACCTTATGTTGATTTCTTTAATGTAAAGGGTAAGTGAAATTTGTGACACCTAAAGTTTGACATGTTCTTTAAATTTTAAAATGCTAAGGAACAAAAGGGTGGAAAACATAGGTAAGCCTGAGGCTGGACGTTCGAAAGGGCGAAAGACAAAAAGACACCAAGCATCGGGTAAGGAGTCGGGGATCAGGTACAATCAATATGGTGTACCATGATTTAGAATCCTAACAAGGCACTTAGTAGGAAGAAAACAAAAAAAAGAAAAGAAAGAAGGGGAAAAAGGAAAAGAGGGAAAGAAATAGAGGAGAAAAAAGAGAAAATAAAGACAAGGAAAACAATGGCACACAAAAAAAAGAAAAAGAGGGGGGGTCCTTGTTTTGTCAAAAGGAAAAATGGGGGATGAGTGCGAAGGCACAACATGACTCATTATTGTGGGATCCCCTAGTTATATAATTCACCGTGTAATAGGTGTGATATTAACTTGGTTGGGTATACTAATTCAAAATACATAAGTGATTCTTTGGATTAAAAGTCCACTTTAGGTTATTAAATTTCATATGATTTAGATCCTATTGTTGGTTGAGCAAGAAGCAACATGATATTTCTCTATCTTCCACTAAGGACAAGTATTGGGAATCTATGAATGTAGCCACTAAGGCCATTTGGTTTCAAAATATTCTCACCAAGTTTGGTATCTAGTTTAGAAGTCCATCTATCATTTGTTACAACAACTAGAGTGCTATTTATATTTTATGAAACTTGATCCACCAAAAAAACTAAGCACATATAGGTTTACGTGTATTATATTTGGGAGTTTATGTAATGCCCCAAGCCAAACACTTAGGAGATTAGTTGGTCAAATAACATTTTTTTACAAGAATACCACTAATGACCAAGATAGGACAATTAAATGTCACACTACACAACAACATACACATAAGTTTCGTACCAAACATACTGACACAAGGACACTTTCAACCATAATAAACTCACCATTACTACAAGCAATGTGGTACTAGCAGAAAACTTACTAATTGTGGGATGAAACCACAATGATGAATCTACAAGAGGGGAATAACATCTGAACGGTGACCGAGTACTAACCCATGATCATTATCTCTTGTGAAAAAAACACAAGGGAATGAGCAATCCATCAACATTGAATCCCCACCAAAACATTCTTATGAAATCTTATGACACCCAAGGAAACCCACTTAGATAGTAGAACGACTAGGAGCTATCACTTCTCAACTAGATGACACATCCATCAATTTTTAGAACAAGGAGTAGGATGAGGGTAAAATTCACCTCTATACACTTAAAAAAATTTAACAACTCCTAACAAATGGATAAACATTCAAAATATGTGTACTGCCCTTCATGATCATCAAATGTCAATTAGTAGTCATGAAATAAAACCCACCTCTAGTTTCCCTAAAAAGTCAGAATTTGCAGCCCAAAACAATTACCAACCTTTTAGGAAACAAAATAAAGGATTTCTTCAACTTAATCCACCTCAACCAACCCAACATGTTGATACCCAAGTGGCTAATATAAAGAAGACAAATCCTTTTACATTTGGGGGTCCAACTAGACAATTTACTCCCTTACCTGATACCCTCCATAACATCATGTTACAACTTCTAGAAAAGAACCTGATTTCCTTACCTCCTGTTAAAACTCCTGATCCTACTAAGCCATTACCTTCTAACTTTAGATCAAATTCTTATTGCCATTTCCACCATCAAAATGGACATGATACAAGACATTGTAAGCGTCTTAAACAATGATGCAAGACCTCATTGATTCTAATCATATTCAAATTGGTGGTGTCAATGATCGAGGCATTAAGTTCGGTTCCCTTCCCAACCAAAACCTGAAAATATTTACCAAACCCATGGAAAAATAGAATATTTCATTTGTCAAAGCTAGTGAAACTAAGAATGTTGTGATGAATGTTGACACGAATGATGAAAAAATGGATACTAATGAAAAAATTCCTATGGATAGTATGGTTGGATTGATCTAAATTCAACCTCGTAAGGGCCAAGATAAAATGCCTCTTGAAATTTCTTTCTCATCATAAGATATAAATAGAAAGGAACCTAATGGTCCTCTTTACATAGCCGACTAAATCAATGACAAGCACACTAATGGGATATTAATTGAACCTGTCTGTGGAGAGAATGTGATCACTAAAGAATTCTTACTTGTGCATGAACTTTATCAAGATACATATGATAAACCGAAAGCATGGATAAAAACACATAATGGTTTTTATTGCCCTACAATAGGTTCGATCATCCTTCCTTTAAAAGTTGGACTGAAACAATTAGATGTCTCATTCTCCATAATCCTGGCATCGAATTAATTTCATGTGAAGCTTGGTTATCCATGGCTACTCTGCATGGAAGCCATCTCGTCAGTTGTGCATAAATGTTTAAAGTTTCCCTTTGAAAATGAGATTTTTACTATGCATCATAGTGGCTTCAATCATGTGTCTTCCTATGGGAATTTTTCATTGGATTTCTTTTGGCCCAAGCCTATTGAACCTATTAAACCCTATGAAGACTTATTTTTCAAATCCTACCAAAAGTTTAAGGAAAAACACATAGCAGAATTATCCCTTCAAAACATGCCTCAACCCATGATTGAGCCTTCTATCCTTGATGAAACCATGATTGAAACAAAAACCCTTCCAAATAACCAAGACCGACCAAAGATAGACCAAACTTTTCCTATCTCCTACAAATGACCAAGAGACAACCAAAACAATCTCATCATCCCTCCTAGGATAAACAAAGTTTACAAAGCTAAAGAAAAAGTGGTTGAACAACCTCCCATGGTTCCTTCCGTCTTCCTCTAAGGGAAGAAAAGAAACCTATGGTTGATAAACCCACTCCTACACAAACACAACTTGAAAATCATACCAAAAGAAGTAGAAATGCTAGAGAGCGTAGGCATTGACGTTGTGCTATTGCTTGAAGGTTAAACAAAGAAAATAAGAAACAAAATCAACATCCAAAATCTAGTGAAGAAATACACGACGAGTCTACCTCTTCGCCACAAAAAAAAGATCCTATATAACAACTACAACAAGAATTAGCATCTTCTTTGGACATTATCATTCAACCTCCCATTGTGATTAACTTGGGTGATGATGATGAGATTGCAAAGATTGATGAACAAGTGCATAATGATTTGAATACATTGTTCTCCTCTTCTATGATATTAAATGAAAATTCTCCTAAGAAGAGTGTTGAACTTGGTGCTTCCCCTAGTTCGACACTTGATGTTGTCCCTTTGGCTAGTTGTTTTCCTTACGTATATATCGATCAAGATTGGGATGCAGACAACCTACCATAGGTTGAATCACATGTGCTTTACTAGTCTTGTCTTTGTTTCCTTTTTCCATGTTGTGTGTGATTTCATGTGTGTAATGTGATATCCCATACCATTCTCTCTCTTTGTGGCATTCCTCTATTTGTATCTACATTCTTCTATATGTCATGAAACTTTATCTTTTCTGTCTTATGTTTTACTTTTGGGGATGATGCAAGGCATCAAGACATTTAGGTCTCTTCTATGTTGACCCAAAAGCTTTTCTTTGTTTTCACTCTCTTTGTGTCATTCTTCATTGTTCCATGAGTATTTGGCGAATGATGATGTTTCCAAGCTCTCTAAACAACATTGTAGCAAAGACATACTGACCCCAAATCCTTGGATCCTTTGTGTGTATTTTGGGATTTCATTTTGGGGGCAACCCCTTTTCATGACATAGCTTCATTTGGAAACATATGAATTGGCATGGGATTTCCAAATAATCTCTCATGTCCTTTTTATTGTTATAATTTATCATTTGCTACTTTAAAGTAATTTCTCATAGCATGGTGTTTAGAAATTCCTTTAAAGTGGGGGAACACATTGGCATTATTCTTTCACATTTTACAACTCATGCTTCATAGTGTGGTCTTCTTTCTTCATGTGATGTGTTTTTCTCTTGGTGATGACATTGGGTGTGATGTTCTTAAAGAGCGTGATCTCTCAACATTTAATATTCCTCTTAGTGGCTTGATGCGACACATTGCATTCTATAAGTTGTGAATCTTCTATTTTTTGATTGATCCTCTCTTGGAAACACTAGGCATGATGTTCCCTAGGTTGAGACCTTACATGAACTAAGAAAAACACCTTTGAATGTACCTTACACTATTTTGTATTTACAAAAAATGTTATATGGCTACCTTGCATAACAACTTTGCTTGCTTATGGAGCCATCTTGTTTGTTCATGGGTGTTAGCATACAAAGTCTTGCTTGTCTCATGGATTCTATTGTTCATGTTGTGTGGTGCCTTATCAAATTTATTAGGAGGTATATCTTTGGTATGAATAGTATGTATGGGAGCTGATCATAGGCGTGACTTTCCTATAGCCACTTACTTGTCTGTGTGGGAACATATCGGTCACGTGCATATGTGTCTCACTAAGGGCTCACCTAGTGGATACTAGATTCCACTAGCCCATGTGAGCGTGCGTTTTGTTTGCATAGTGGACTTCGTGTTCCACTTGTAAACATTTTTTAAGACAAACAACTAAGGCTTGAACCACATTGTGCTAGACAAACAGTTGAGGCTTGATGGACACCCCCTTCTTTTTCCTTTTTCTTTTTGCTTTATGTCTTTGACAGTGTATGCTTGTATCTTGTATGCTTGTATCTTGATGTTGCCGATAACACATCAAATGAACTCGTTGGCAAGACACCTTCAAACTTTGGGCGATCCATACATTAGGCCCCAATCAACATTCATTGAATACTCTACTAAATGGGGTAACACTCTACAAATCTGACCGATGTTAACATTTTTCTTGTATACATCGCCAAGAGTCACCCCGAAAATCATTTTGGTTCATTTGTTTCTTCATCGGCCTAACTTTTAGTATCACTAACACATTCAGTGGTTCCTCCGATGTTATAAGTCTCGCCGATAACACATCAAATGAACTGGTCAGCAAGACACCTTCAAACTTTGGGCAATCTATACATTAGGCCCCAACCAATGTTCATTGAATACTTTGTTGATCGAGGTAACACTCTACACATCTGACCGATGTTAACATTTGTCCCGTATACATCGCCAAGAGTCACCCTAACAATCATTTTGGTTCATTTGTTTCTTCATCGGCATGAATTTTAGTATTGCTAACACATTTAGTGGTTCCTCTGATGTTATAAGTCTCGCCGATATCTTTTCTTTTGGTCTTGAATATGTCACCAGAACTCCTGCCAATATCCTTCTATCGGTGTAACTTAGTGGGTCAGGTGAACATTCAGGATTTACACCGATTGCACATGTCTCACCGATGTATTCCCAGTGCTCCTGTCAGTGAAAGAAATGATGGTATTGCCAATGAAACTTCATCGGTGAGACTTAAATGTTCGGGCCAACATATATTTTTCATGCCGAGATGACTTGTCTTGCCGATAGATTATCTTCATCAATGAGACCATAAGCCAATCTCCCCGATATGTCTTCTTTAGTAATACTGATCACTACAACAGTTTTGATGTCTCATCAATGTGCTAAAAAGTGCTTGTAACCCATAATATGTCAGGAAGACCCATACCAGCTCATGTCAATGTGATTTTTTTGCCAGAATGTCTTTAATTAGAAGGATTTTAAGGAGTAGAACAAGGTGACTGTGGGTAATTATATTCTATAGGGCCAATGACATCCTTTTTTGACTCAAAATGTAGTTAATTATTATTGATAAATTTACTTGAGTAAATCATTATAAAATTTTAAAAAAATTTATAGTTCCAACAGACCCTTCTTCATGTTGTATTGTAGCAATTTGTTGAGAACCATATCATATCCATCCCTTGCTAATACAGTGAAATCACTGAAGAAATGAAGAGAGGTGGAGATAGAGAAGGGAAGGGAGACAAAGGGATATAGATAGGTAGAGGAGGAGAGATAGAGAAGAGGGGGAGAGATAGAGAAGAGGGTGATATAGAGATATAGAGGGGGATGGTGAAAGAGATAGAGAGATCATGATAGAGGTAGAGAAATATATGGATAGAAAGAGATAGAGAGAGGATTGAGAGGGAGATAAAAAGAGAAATAGAGATAGAGATATAGATTAGGAGAGATGGAGCTAGGGAGAGATGGAGTGAATAACAGAGAAATGGGGAGAGGGAGAGATAGCTTAATAGATATAGGGGGGAAGAGGGAGTGAAATAGATAGTGGGAGATATAGAGAGATAGAGATAGAGATATATGGGAAGAGAAAGAGAGATGGAGATATATGGGAATAGAAAGGAAGAGAGTTGGAGATAGAGAGTTGATGGATAGGGGGGGATAGGGAGAGACTAGAGATGGTGAGAGATAGATAGGGGGAGATAGAGAGGGGGAGGGAGAGAAAGGGATATAAATAGGTAGAGGAGAGATATAGAAGAGGGTTTAGGGTTTAGGGTTTAGGGAGATAGAGAGAAACAGGGAGATATATCAATCACACTCCCTATACATCTGTCTATTCATCCTTATCTCTTTATCTCTCTACCTTTCTCTATCTCTTTGTCTCCCTTTCTATTTGTATGTTTCTCATTATCTCCCTCTCTCTATATTTTCTTCCCTATATTTATCTTTGTTTCCTTAAGTATGCAATGGGTACATTGAAGAGGTCTTAAAGGAGAATTATCATATCTTTAATCAAATGGCATGCTACCTTGAGCATAAATCCCCAAGGACACATGCCATCCTTGGATTGCTGACATGAAACAACCAATCAAAATTTAGTTTCTCTTTTCCCTCTCTCTCTTCCTTTGTATCTCTTATATTTCTCTCTCTCATGCTCTCTCTCTCTCTCTCTCTCTCTCTCTCCCTATCTATCTAAGTTCATCTCTTGAACTCTCATTCTCTATCTTTTTAGTTTCTATATCTCTTTCTATTAGCTAATAGGCTACATATATTGTGAGATTTGAGCTTGAAACAAATCTCATTCCTAGAAACCACTATTGTGTCATTGGAAAACAAGTTTCAATTGCCATTTAATGGTAAACCAGCTGTAGTGTAATGGTAAAATCCTCTAAAATATTAGATAAAAGCCTATATATACTATTATATAATAATAAATATAATTATATTATATATAATTTAATCTAATATTACTATTATATTAAATATATATTATATTAATTATATTTTGCATTGGGATAACACCAAGGAAAATATAGAATATATACTTTCATGAAGAAAGAACATGAATGTCTATTATTAATCTACAAGAATGAGCTAAAAATATAAATCTAATATAGCTAATATATATTTAACTAATATATACTTAACTATATTGTGGAATATTAAAACCTAGCTAAATGGTGCCATAATTTTCAATTTAATTAACATACTCTAAAACCTAACGAAACTAGGTTGTAGCTCGTCAAATTGGAGAAGTGAAAGGTCAATACCAATGCCGAGGAAGAGTTTGGAGGAGTGAAAACAAGGTCAATACCAGTGTTGAGCAAGAGTTTGGAGTTAAAACAAGGTCAATACCAGCACCGACGAAGAGTAGAGGAGTGAAAACAAGGTCAATACCAGTGCTGAGGAAGAGTTTGGAGGAGTGAAAACAAGGTCAATACCAGCACCGAGGATGAGGTTGATGACACTTAGGGAAAATTGATGACCAAGGGACAATGAGTATTGTAAGTTTGGCACCCCCATTCTCTTTAACTTGCAATTTTCATGCCTAGTTTCCAAATATCTTCTCGTACATTGGCACCCCCAAAGGTCTAGGATTTCATCACACATAGCCTTCATTGCATGATTTTGAAGCAATTGTAGACTTAGTCCAAGTATATGCTAGGCTAACCTAGATCTAATGAATGGAAATAGAGGCATACGATTCTTCTTTAATACCTCCACCACAAACATATGCAAGGAAAGGTCTCCTCCCTTCTTGGTAGTGATAACCTCCTCCACACACAACCCTTAAAAATTATGAATAGAGGAATATAATATTTGATGAACTCAAAGTTTATTCTCTCCTACCTAATGCAATTAGTCATTTTATCCTTACAAACATTTATAGTGATTACTAGCGGCACATAGAACAATTCTTCATAATAGAAGAATTTGATCATACTTTTCCAATGATGGCATTATGAGAAAACCTTAGGTTAAATGAATAATTCCTAGCTAATTTCTTTAAATCATGTCAACCGTATAAGAGAGAGAGAGAAGGCTGCTGCTATGTTGGATTACCATGGAGAGAAAGGAGCTCTTTGGGCTCTTTCATCAATCGGAGCCATTGGTTTTAACATCTAAAAAAAGTGAGAATGGAGAATCTTTTCTAGGATGGTGGCCATCCAGCTATAATCTTAGAGTTGTTAGAGATATTTTTGTTTGAAGTAGAGAGATTGGATCATCAAATGAGTGTCACCATGACTCTACCACCAATATATCCATCAAATTGACAAAGAACCTTGATAACAACCACAAATTCTGAGAAAATTACTTTAATAAGACCCTGGAGACATCAATTCAATACAGAGTTTCTTGCTTTATGAACCCCACAAATGAAATGAACCTCTATCATACCATGTTGCACAATCGAGTTACACTTCAAGGCAGGTGGGTGGATTCTTGGATAATCATTTCTATTTAGCCCCATAAAACCAACACAGGGCAAAATAGGGGCATCTGTGTATTTGTTGTTTTCTCCTAAGAAACAATTGTCTGGTATATCAAGCTTGTCAGAACACATGTATTTATCTACACGATGATCTCCGAGCGACTTCAAACACATGAGATCCATACAACACAAAGGAACTTCAGAAAAATAGTAAAAACACAAAAAATTTCTTCAAGAACGTGGTATTTGATATGAAATTTTGGTATCAACAATTGCAATGGGATAGGAATACAATATGATAGAAGTGGGATAAGAAATGCATTGTTTGAAGCATAAAACCAATATGCAAAGATGAAAGAAATTGCTAACCCCTTAAACTGAAAAAGTTTCTTTTAACTTTAAGTTTGTTGGGTAGCCAATTCTTTTAAGTTATCAAATCCTATCATCATACATAATGAAAATGTTGTTGTTTCAAATGACTATGAGCACTAACCTTCACTATTTGAAGATGTTGAAACCTTGTCATAGAGAACTAGAACATTGATGCAACCACTCATCCTACCTTAAAACATACCAAAAGTCCTAGCAATTAGACAAAGGAAGATTTAAGATGACTTAAACAATTTTTATTGCCAAAGCATAAATTTATGATGACTTAACTAGGCCTAGTACACACTCCCTCCCCGTTAACCACTTAGACATATGGAAATTAAATGTAAATTTGCTAAAATTTCTAGTCATGTAGATGTCCAATAAACCACTTGGTGGTGTTTCCCTTCAAGTTTATTTACTTGAATGAAAAACAAAAGTCCTTTGATTACAATTAAAAAATACATTTGAGGCCTTGGTTGTGTAACTAGTGGACCATAGTCACATTTAACACTTGTTACAAAGTTTGGGATTTAAAACATTAAGTAGATTTGATTTGTGATAGACACATTTGGATGGTAGTAACAATAACTTGCAATCTATCAATACTTGATTACCTTATAACCTATCAAATTCTAGTGATGAAATTATAGATTTATCATAATGTCACCTTGGGATCACATCACCATGACAAAAATTCATCCAACATCCTTATGAGTGAAAGTACCACCAAATAGGTATTTGTTAGATTCGTCTTCCTTGAGTGAGGGATATTCAGGAAAAGAAGAGGAAAGTGAGACATGTAGTAGGTCTAAAAGAGTAAGATCAACTAGAGTTCAAAAGATTAGAAGAAAATTTCGTAAATGCATGGAATTTTTTCTTGTTGAAGGGGGGTCATGTTATTATGATGATGAGAGCATAGGCGACATTGAGGTTCCCTTGAGGTAGAAACATCTATAGAATCAATGGGTACCCAAGGAACTTCCTCCAATAAACACTTATTTTTGTGTCAATGAGAGGATATATTGGATAACACCATCGTCATTACATGGTTTGGAATTTTTTTGCATGGATGACATAAAGGTCTATTACAAAAAAGTTACTAAATTGATGGAGTATGTTGGACCTTGTTATAGTTACGAAGATTGGATGCAGCTAGTTCGATATACCGCAATTTATCGCATTAGGTATGCACTATCCAACAAATTATATAAAAGCTAAAAGATGAGATCAAAATAATGGGTGGCTATGTACACATTGATGGAAGGCCCAACATCAGAGGGAATATTGTAGGGTTTATAAAATGGTACATGAGCCACGGGTCAAAAAAATAACAACTAGTGTATTTGCTTGAGGCTACAGCGAGGAAGCTGATAATGATACGTATGTGTGATAAAAATCATTAGCTAGGGGAAGGATTTATGTCGATTAGAATTTGAATCACTTAGTTACAAAACATAGTTACTATGAAATGATTGGTATATTTATATATACCATTTTACCCAACCTCAATTAATGTCAATATACCATTTTATTCTTTTTTTGTAAGTCTATTGGTTTCATTTCAGTAATGCTTTTTTATATTTAATTTTTGTCACAACGAAACATTGATCATATAGGGAAGGATCCGGCCCACAGCACAGATCGCAATGCATCTTCAACCACTTCTACCCAATAGGTTTACCTCATTGTAATTGTAAAAATTAGATACGAGCAAAATGTTTTATTTTTATGTTTTTTTCATAAGTTCCTTGGGTTAATTTCGATAATGTTTTTAATATTCTTGATGTAGTCGGTTGATCGGGGAAAGGAACCAACAATAGAGGAGAACATCCATTGGGAGGTGCAGTCAATTTTTTGTGATGATGACATCGCATATTCAACAAGCCCTCTTGATATGTTAAGGAAGACCCAAAAAAAATGCAATGAATAAATCCTTAAGTTGATATTCATAGTGCCTCAAATAGATGAGATAAGAGAGAGGGTTAAAATATTGATTGAGAGAGCAAAAAACTTGCAAGCAAGCTGTCATGAGGTCTTTAATTATAACATAAGTTCATTCATGGTTTTATATTTTGTATTCTTTTATGTCATGAACTAAAATATGTGTTGTTTTTACAGGATTATTTGCATCCTCATGATGCTGCTGGCCATGATCAAGGTACTGCAAGTGCTGCCCGAGGAGTAGGGGTTGGTACAAGTGTCGATCCTGATCTTCCTACACATACATCACATCATCCAACCCCATCACCTGTGCCTATATTGTCATCTCAAATGTCAGAAACACATAGCATGCAGACATTAGGTAGTGCACCCTCTCGCAATGAACACATGCCAAAACATGCACCAAGACATGTACCTGGGGATATAAAGGCCACGACTAGTATTGGTGATGTTTTAGCAGCATTTCCTGGATCTTTCTGTATTACTAGTATGGGAACATTTCCAGTCACATTTGTGGTGACCAAGGATTTCGTTCCCATAAAGATAGAGAAGGTCATAGGTACTTTAAAATGTTTTAATTATTATTATATATAATCCAATTGAAATTTACTTATTGATAACTCTTTTTAGACTAATTATCCCATGATCATTTTGTAGGAAATGATGTTTTTTATAAATATCTAAGTGATATTATATTGGAGCTCTTTGGGCCCACCATACGTACACGGTGGAATGCCCAAAATGAAGATTTAAAAGATGAGCTCATTAACCATTTAGTTGTGCTATTTGGTGATAAAACATTCAATTGAATGAAGGTCCTTAAGAAAGCTAGTTCCTATCTAAAGTATGTGAGGGACCAACATAGCTCACATTTAGAGAAGAACAAAAAGTACGAGCGTCCCCCCATGATTTTGGAGAGGGAGTGGAAGGACCTGGTGTTAGATGGAAAGGAGAAGACTGAAAGGAAAAAAAGGAAAGACACCACCAGGCCAAGGAAGGTATGTGATACTATCAACAATGTAATTATATACTAATTACTCTTTCTTTTTACATAATCTAATGTATTTCAAACTTTTCATAGGCTGCTCGACACATCAAAGGCAACAAAGGCAAGGTTAGAAAAACATGAGCAATGCAAACTTGGCTTTGGTGGTTATATGAAATTAGCCACATGAATTATAAGTATCAATAAATGAAATATTGCATCCAAATAATAAATTGCAAACAATTTTGGTTTTATCACACCATAGAAGCAAAATTCATGATCTTATACAAAAATGCAAGGCTCTAAATTCAACAGAGTGCCCATAGAAGAGGACCTGAAGATTGCCTTCCAATAAGGCTATGGAGTCGTGGTTGAACGCCTAAGAGTCTTGACTGGGCAAACACAATCTTCCACTGCATCTGACACATAGGTAAATAAACTCAATAAAGTTTATTTAAAATTGAATACTTGTGCAATCTATTCAATATTAATTTCCACCATAAAGTAATTATGTGCCTATTTGTTTTAAACAGACAAGCAATGATAAT
>VDFB02285264.1:0-148925 GCA_007258455.2 Sequoia sempervirens
GAAATGGAAATGAAGGAATGAATGTAGACTAAATGCAAGATGGAGATGAATGCAAGTCCCTAAACTACTGTGCATGGAAAATAATTTTAAAGAGGACAAGCAAGAGTTGTTCATGCACTTGCAACCCTTAATCCTCTGTGTTGCTTCATATGTTCTGAGCTGTTACAATCTGAAACTCAAACCAATCTTTCCCTTGTCAAACACCTAGTTTTCTCTTGAGTTTATCAGATTCTTTTTAAAGATACTCATGCAACCTTTCCTATCACTATTGTTGCAAGTTCTTAGAGTATCATCATGCTCGGTTTGGCCCAAAATCCCAATACCATCCCATAGTTCAAAATTTTCAACATCTTGGGACAAACCCCTATTATTTTCAATACACATAATGCATGCATATGGAATACAACATTTTATATTATCTCTCTCACTGTCATGTATTATGAAACATTCTCTCAGCTGTATTGAAAATTTATCATCAAAGTGCTTCACTTGAGAAACAAAGTGTTCTGCTATATCAACACTGTCTGAAACACACAAATCTAAAACCTTTTGTACCTCTCCAGTATCATTATTTGGAATCAACATTAGATCATGACTCATATTTTCAATATCATGCATATGTGGACCAATAAAATCTGGACCTCTATCATTCTTGGTATGCAAACAAATGTCTTCTCCACATGAGTTAGAAATTTTAGAATCACATACCTTTTCTTGAACAGACATATGCATTTGGTCAACTCCAAAAGTCTCACCATCAACTTGAGAAATGCACTAAGAATCACATGAATTATTGCACAAAAAAATTTCACTGTCAAAACAAATGCAAGCTGGATAAAGAACCTCAGGATCACCTTCATGTGTATATCTCTGATATTCAAGATTCAACAAATCAGATATTTGCTCACAGTTGAGTAAACAAGTTTCCACATTTTCACTATTATAGTCACATTCATCACTTTTGTCATCATCAAAAAGAGGCCCAGGATCAAAAGAGAATGAAAAATAACCAGCATAGTCACTTGTTCCATAACTTGACACATCACTTTGTTTATCTAAAAATACCTTTGGTTCATCATCAAGTGGATCTAAAAATACCTCAAATTCATTCTTGGGCATACCTTGGAAAAACATTATCTGATCATCTTTTAAAACTTCATCATGCAATGGGCCTAAAAATTTTTGGAAACCATTCTCCAATTCACAACCCTCCTCTTCATTGAATATATCTTTGTAGCTTTCAACAGTAGTTGGAGGCATTGTATATTCAATATCAATATTTCCCATTGCCTCTTCATCCTGATCTTTATAAGAGGTAGAAGAATCCTCTTGCTGCATATCAAAATCCATAGGTGCATCTTCAAAATCTGAATACTCATTTGATCCCTCATAACACACTGCCCTTCTTGTCACAATCTGTTATACAAGAGAGATCTCTTGTACCTTCATCTTCACTATGCAAGCAATCATAGGAATCATATTGACTTGCACATATCTCATCATCTATTGGAAGCATTGTTTGATCAGTTTCTCTACACTCATCAGAAGTACAATCATTGGAATCAACATTGACATTGTTCTCATACCTTATCTCCTCCATGGCATCAATGAACTTATTCAAGTGACCACATGTACGCTGTATTGATGACCATGACCAATAAGCTGATTCAGGCTTCCATACTTTTATGAACTATGCAACAAAAAAGGGTCTTGTAGGCCTACAATCAGGAGGCAATTGCATGAAGACACTCATCATCCTATTGTATAGAGAAGTAAAATCTTCTCCTTCATACTTCCTTATGCCAAGAAATGCATCCAAAAGATCTCTGACATATTCATCAGCATTAGATCATTGGTTTTGATACATACCTTGCCGTGAATTCTGGCTAATATCTCCAAGTGAATCAAAATTATGCTGCCCTTGACATTGATCATATTAACATTCTTGATAACTTTCCAATCTTTGTCCAGGAGGGACTGGATAAGCATTTTCTTGTTCCTACTGTAAATTATGATTTTATTGAATCTCCAATAACCCTTGGGAAGCCCAACTTGGTGTAGATAGATCTCCATATTCCTTGAGAAATTGATCTTGAAATTCTTGGAGAGATTTAATAGAAGCTACCAGTAGTTTGTTGAACCAATCCCTAGCATCTTCAATAAGTGATATCATGAACGACCTCATATTTAAATCCTCATATGGCATATCCAAACCCTCGATGAAATCATTGAAGCTCCTCAAATGATCCTCTACAATGATTGTGTCACTCCCTGTAAACTTAGGGACAAGGCTTCTCCAATTCATATCCATAGGGTAAGGGTATTGCTGAAGCCCTGTTAGATCGAATTGCTCGACCATTGTTCTGTACAGATGGGGAGGGAAAAGTGGGTACATATTCTGTTGTGCATGATATGCACTACCTTCATTTTGAAAATTTCCAATTGTATTATCAAGCACTTGAGGGGCCCAATACCTTCCCACATTTGTGTATTCATTTGCTCCATATACACATTCCATTCTTCAAAATTTTCAGAGTCGCCACCTACTTTTCAAAAAGTAGGAAAATAATTCTTTTTGATCTTCTCCCAGTGGAATCACAACTTCTTCTTCAATGACTCTATATGATGGTCTTCAACCGAACCTTCTAATATGTTCCCCAGTGGAGTCACCAATTTGTTAGTTGTGTGACTCGGATGGGGAGCTACAAACTACACAATTATGAATCTATATTTGAAGACCTGATTTAAAAATTTGTATGACTCTATAAGGGAAGGCTGTTTGCCACCATATTTTCTCAAGTTATTCCCCAACAGAGTCGCCAATTTGTTATTTCTCAAAAATGCAGGTTTGAACCATGAAAGGTTGCCAAGCTTTCATGATGTTTTAGGGTAACAGAACAAGGTTTGAAACAATCAAACCTTCTACTCTTCAGGTGCTGCTAGACCTAGGAGGGTGTACCTAACTGAATAGTGTAGACTTAACTTGTGATTATCCTTCTGAAATGCTCTGCCCACAATGGCATATGACAATGAACAAATGAAATCAAACTTGATAACAATTTGTAGTTCTAAATCCTAGAATGCTTAATTAACTAATGAAAGAGATTGAATGAATTCAAATAATGAATTTGTAGAGATCAGTGCCTTGTTGGGTATGCGAAGTCAAACAAAATAGAGGTGAGCAACTTATGCAGAAAATCAAATTGTAGGCATATGATCTATTTATAACTTGTATAAACAATGCAGGATTATGATTACTAAGGTCTACTTTAAGAATCCAGATGAATTCCCCCTAATTACTATGATCAACATAAAGGATTTAATCCCTACTTGAGAGAACCAATCAACTAATCACACAGATATAGCAAATGTGCACTGATAAACTGAGAATAAACTTGTTATTTCAATTTAAACAACCATAAAAAATGAACTTGGAGATAGCTTTAGCAATGCTTTTCAATAAATTCAACATACAATTGATACCAGAAACAACCTGCCACACCAGCTGATCTTCATTGAAACCACCATTTTAAATCATGCACATAGTCTCTAGAAAGAGAAAATTATCCTACTGTAGCCATCTGACTAACTTCTACTTCTAATCTAAAATCTGATGATCCCTCTCTATTACAATCTAGGTGCATACTTATAGCCAGCATTAAGAAAATAAAACATTTGAAATGTCATGTCGGCCAAGCACAAAATTTGGGCTCCAACAATGTCGGCCTGCAATAGTTAAAATTCCAATTACATGTTAGCCACAAGATCAAAAATTCTATTATTCACCTATGCACCAGTTGGCAAGACAATCGTGAAGGTATGCCGAAGGCAATATAATGCTGATCGCTCCCTGCCAGTGTTCCCTCGCTCCGCATGCTTTGCCATGACAATCCATTTGTTACACCAAAGTGCATTCCTCATGCACTTTCCATTTGCAAAGAGACAGGATATATACTACCGAAAGCTCCTTTTGTTTTAATCACTGTCACCGTAAGTTACCACTCTCGAGGAGACCTCATATCAAGAACACAATGTCAAGTTGAAGATCCCCATATAGCTTCATATCGCGGGTGACATCCTAGAGATTTCACCAAGCTTCACCGAAGACATCATTTCTTTCAATTCGTTGTGATACTCCAATTGTTATATCGAAGCCTAGGAGTAGCCCCATGCCCTTCTTACATTTCAGTATAGCCAACCACAATCGCTGAGACACTACGTCAAAAGCCACTTGCCATACCAAAAGAATATCATTTACCCTTTTGTTATGTCACCATAACTTTTGCTTCTCTTGCCGAAGAACACCTATCATGTGTATCACTATAGCCTTTACCCCTCGGCAAGACGTTATAGCGGTATCACCAGGTTACACCAAAAGCCACCCACATGTCGGTGTAACATAGGAATTCTTTCGCCGACAGTCTAGCCCTTATGTAGCTTCACCAGGACAAAAATGCTCCTATACCTACAAAGGCCACCCGCACAATGCATGTCATTGTAGCTCATTACACTCGGGGAGATGTTATATAGAGTGACAACGCTTCACCAAAATGCCCCTGGCACATCAATTCGCTAAGACAAAGCCACCATGATGCCGACAAAGATCCCGATGTCACCATAACCTCGAACCTTCGATGAGACGTCTTGTAGAGAACTCCTCGCTTTGTTGATATGTGTATTATCCCATCACCGAAACAAAACCAAGGTCTCACCGACAACCTCCTGATATGCATCCAAACTCGCCGGTCGGCATGACAAAACGAAGTCGCCATGACATTGCAATGAAACAAAAACCTTTGCCAATACGAACACTTCCTGTCACTGAAACAATATGCAAGATATGCCAAAAACCACCTTATACCATGTCGGCAAAACCCACCCCTTCGCTATGATGCCTCGCCGAAACTCACAGCCTTTGTCGATACACCTGAAAACAAAAGATTTCAGCAATAGAAACATAGTGGGTCGGGGAGACCAATGAAGACCTATGCCGATATGAACCAGGATGAAGAAAATGCATACATAGGTGAAAAATAAGGGACAAAATGGGCAGAATGAGTGGAATATGCACACGACAGGGCCAAATCAGGAAGTTCATGAGTGAAATAATATGTAAAATCATCAGATTTTTACAGTTCTAATAGGTAAAGACAAGATATCATGTGACATCATCCCAATGGATGTTTGTCATTTATTGTTAGGAGGACCCTGGTAGTATGACATAAAAGCTAACCATGACGGGAAGAAAAATACCTATGTAACTGAAAAGAATGGGGTATCATTTACACTTACTCCTTTGCAAGATAAAAACCTAGATACACAAGTTGGGTCAAGTGTTATGCTAGTTGGGGAAAAAGAGTTTTGAAAACCATGAAAGAAGAAGGTGGACAAGGGTATGCAATTATAATCAGACCTAAATCTGTTATGACAGTAGCCAAGGTTGAAAATGTGCCTAAAGAAGTCCAATCCTTATTGAACAAGCACCAAGACATTGTTGTAGATGAGCTCCCTAGTTCTTTGCCACCAATAAGGGATGCTAGCCACCATATAGAATTTGAACTAGGAGAAAACCTACCCAATAGAGTTGCATACAAGATAACTCCTCAATAAAATGAGAAATTAGGAAACAAATTCAAGAGTTTCTTGACAAAGGCCTCATAAGAGAAAGCTTAATCCCATGTGTTCTTACTGTATTGGCACCTAAAAAGGGGGAGATTGGAGAATGTGCATCAATTCAAGGGAAATTAACAAAATCACCATAAGATATAGGTTCCCCATACCAAGAATAGAGGATTCAATGATGGATAAGAGAAGGGGATGAGTGGAAAAATTCCTTCAAAACTAATGAGGGGTTGTATGAATTGCTTGTTATGCCATTTGGACTTTAAAATGCAACAAGCACTTTTATGAGATTAATGAATGAAGTTATGAAACCCTTTATAGGTAAGTTTTTGGTTGTCTACTTGGATGATATTCTTGTGTTTAGTAAGACTAAAGAGGAACAATTGCAACATTTGGACATGGTTTTAAAGAGGCTAAATGGAGAAAAGTTGATGATCAATTTGAAGAAGTGTGAATTCATTAAAGAGGAGTTGTTCTATCTTGGGTTTGTGATTTCAAAAGGTGCTTTGAAGATGGACCCCAACAAGGTAGAAGTAATTCTCAATTGGCCCACTCCAACTTCAGTCAGTGAGGTAAGAAGTTTCCATGGCCTAGCTAGCTTTTACAAAAAAATTGTGAAGAATTTCAATCATATTTTCTCTCCAATAATTGATATAATTAAAGGGGATAAAAAGAAAAGTTTCATTTGGTCTGATTAGGTAGAAAAAGGCTTTCAATATCTGAAACAAAGAATAGCACAACAACCCTGATTTTAACAAGGTGTTCACAATTGAATGTGATGCAAGTGGGTAGACCTGTTGCATTTTTTTATTGAGAAGCTCAATGAGGCAAAGAAGAAGTATTCTTCTTATGACTTGGAATTTTATGCCATGGTTGAATCATTGAAGAAATGGAGACACTATCTCCTTCCTAAAGAGTTTATTGTTTTTACTAGCAATCATGCTTTGTAGTTCCTCAACAGCCAAGAAAAACTTAGACAAAGGCATGTGAAGCGGGTAGAGTACCTCCAAAGCTTCACCTTTACCATCAAACACAAAAAGGGCAGTCAACAAGGTGGTGGATTCCTTGAGCAGAAGAAAAATGTTGGTTCAAGAAATTCAATTCCAAAGTGTAGGTGTTGATGCTTTGAAAAGTATGTATGAATGTGATGATGATTTCAAAGATATCTATGCTAATTGCATTCAGTTTAATGGTACATTTCATGAAGACAATTCTGATTTCTTGATTCAAGAAGGATTATTGTTTAAGGGTGCTCAGTTGTGTATTCCTAAATGCTCTATGAGGACTAATCTGATTAAAGAGAAGCATTGTGATAGCTTAGGGGGTCATTTTGGTGTGGAAAAAACCTTGGAGTAGGTGAGAAGGTATTACTATTGGCCAAAGATGGAAAGTGATATCAAAAAAATTATTAAAAAGTGTGTTATTTGTCAAAAAGCCAAGGGTTCTAGTACAAATGTGGGTTTTTACCAGTCATTTCCAATTCCAAATAGGCCATGGGAATCCATCAGCATGGATTTTGTGTTGGGGTTACCCAAAAATGAAAGGGAATTTGATAGTGTGTTTGTTGTTGTAGACCAGTTTAGCAAAATGGAACATTTCTTACCATGTAAAAGAACAAGTGATGCCTCTTACATTGTAGGGTTATTTTTCAAGGAGATGGTTAGAATTCATGGATTACCATTGAATTTATTTTTTGATAGGGATAGTAAGTTTGTGGGTCACTTTTGGAGAACCCTTTAGAAAAAGTTGGGAACAAACTTGACCTTTAGCTCTACATATCATCCACAAATAGACGGGCAGACTAAAGTTTTCAATAGGATCCTTGGGAATCTTCTCAAATGTTTGACAAAAGAGAATTCACAACAATGGGGTCTTATTCTTACCCAAGCTGAGTTTGCATATAATCACGATCAATAGAAGTGTTGGGAAAATCCCATTTGAAATTGTATATGGATTGAAGCCTAGGGGAGTGTTTGAACTCAAAGATTTGAGTGGTATGGAGATGAGTGTTGAAGGAGAAGATTTTGTAGTGATAATGAAGGATATACATCAGCAAGTTAAGGAAAATATTCAAAAAAGTGTGGATAAATACAAGCAACATGCATATTTGAAAAGAAGAGAGGTTCAATTCAAAGTGGGGGACTTGGTATTGGCTCATTTAAGGAAGGAAAGGATACTAAAAGGGAAGTATTCAAAGTTGTAGATGAAGAAGATTGGGCCATGTAGGGTGGTCCACAAATTTGGATCAAATGCCTATAAGATAGAAATCCCTCATGTAGTGGCTATCTCTCCAATTTTCAATGTTTCTGACCTATACCCTTTTAAAGGATTTGTGATTGTAGGTACAAGTGCAGGTACATCAGGAGTTACAAATGAAGATTGGGTCAAGGACTTACCACCAAGCCAACCATTGAAGCTTGAATGTATCTCAGACATAAAGGAAGCTAAAAGAAATAAGCATAAGGTGTACAATGAATTCCTAGTGAAATGGCAAGGCCTTCCAATCAAGGATGCCACTTGGATGAAAGAGGAAGACATTAAGAAGCATGACACAATAGTTCAAGATCTGATCTCAAGTGGGGCTTGAGATTTTGTTCTTCCCAGGTGTATGGTGCATGGGCACCTAGGTGTTTTTGTAAATATGGGTCAATTGTGAGTCTTTCATGATGTTGAGCCACTTTTTTTTTAATAAGGCCCATTTAGACCATGTTGACATGTTTTAAGTGGTTTTTGGTCATGTGGGCTCAGTTGGTGAAAAAATGTCATTTTGTTGCAAATGTTGAAAAGCAACTTTACATTTTGGCTTGTATATGGAAGTTGACTGGGTATCTATTTGAAAGGTAGTTTAGGACCATTGGTTTTTGGTTGAACATGTTTAAATATTCCTTGAAAGGCTGAAGGAAAACTTTTGGAGATAGTTTTATGATCAAACAATAAAGAAATTCATTGTTTTCTATAATTTCTTGTGTATTTCTCCTGCTACAGAACTTTGTATGGCTCTGTAGAGTTTGAAAATGTGCTAATTTTCATTGGAACTGATTTAGGGATGAGTTAACTATCATTTGGTTATAGTTTGAGTGTTTTCATTGAGATTTGAGTGAGTTTGAAGCAAATTTTTGAAAGTAGCTAGAAAACCCTAGTTTTGAGGGTTTGAGATAAGAATCATGGAATAGAAGACCATTCTACCAGTGGAAAATTTTGAAAATTAGTGGAATGGAGTTAGTTAGGATGTTTTCATGTTTTTTAGGTTTTTAGATGTAGGGAATGGAGGTAGGGAAGATTTTGAGTGAGCCCTAGCCTAATATCTCTATGTATTAGGCTTAGAAGTAGAGGTTAGAGATAGGGTTTTGATGATAGATGAATTTTTGAATGTTCTAGTTGAGAAAAGTTGTAGTTTCAGACCCCATGTGACCTGGTTGAAGCTTTGGAAATAATTTTGATAGATTGGAGGAGAGATTTCACATAGTTTCTTTGGAAAAAAAGGGCTAATTTGACCTAGTTCTAGTGTAGCAGTCAATTTTAGAGGGTGTTGTTACAAAACAAACCTATCTACAAATTTGATATGCTAAAAAAGAGCATAAAGGATTTTAGGAATGGTAATTCAATTGTGGGTTTGAAATCTCCTTTGAAGGTTATGGTGAAAAATCATTGTTTGGAGTGCTACAAGGAAATTTGAAGGTTTTTTGAGAAGCAGACCAAGTTAGGGTTTCCAAATTGAAAGATTGTTTAAATTGTGTTTGAATAGAGAACCTCCACCATTCTCTGCATCATATATGAATATAGGCTAAGTATTCCAACAACACCTTTTTTTTAGTTGGATCCTAAAAATGCTACAACTTATGTTCTTCTCTAAAACATCTATGCAGAAGCAGGCATGTGTGGTGAGATTCAAATAGTAAGGAGATTGATGAAAGATAGAGGAATTAAAAAGATTCCTGCATGTATTTGGATTGAAGGGCATAAAATGGTACATTATTTTTTGTGTTGGCGATAGATAACATTCACAAAATGGGCGATCTATGCAAAATTGGAGAAATTGGCTTGGCAAATGAAGGCAGCAGGGTATTTCTAGATTCAAGACTTTTATTCAATGTTGTGGAATAAAAGAAAAAAGAATCATTTATCTGCCACCATAGTGAAAATTTAGCAATTGTATTTTGTTTTTTAAACATGGCCCCTAGTACAACTATTAGATTTGTTAAGAACCTTTAAGTGGGTATGTGCAGGATCATGATGGGCCAAAAAATGGCGATATGATGGGTATTTGTAAGGTATGTGGCTGACAACTTCTTTTTTACCAAAAATTGATGAAATGAAAAGGGTTTTTAGAGGAGATTCTTAGCTTTTCACCAATATAAATTATGCTTTACTTTGAATTTAATAAATTATTATTATTCATTTTCTATTTGAATTACGACTAAAGTCCTGATTGATAGGTTGATTGAAAAAAAATCTATAGCTTTCAAATGGTACCACATTTTTTGAATCCAAAACATGTATCACATTCTATGCTTTTCATACTATAGGATTAAAAAAAGAAAAATTGAATTTCATGAAGTTTTGACCAAGTTAAGGTGGTCAGACATACAAGTTTTTATATTTTTTAAAAGTTGTAATAAAAAAATTATAATTAATTATTTACTTGGTAAAAAATTACAAAAAAATATGCATCCCATCTGGAAATGAGTCCTTTACTCATGTCTAAAATATTATAAAAAAATATTATCATTTTATTGTGGTTAGGGTGGTCAGATGACACCTACTTCTTATTTTTCCCTAAATTTAAGTACTACTGCATTGAAATTTCAAATTTTCACCAAATAGATTTAAAAAAAAAAAAAACCTTATAGTTTAGAAACTACATTCAATTTGCTACATATTCTATTCTTACAAATTTTTAAAATAATATAGATAACTTATTCAAATTTTTACGTCAAGTTGCCTAACTTTGATTTTTCTAAATTTTTTGCCACTTAAGGGCCTATTTTTTCCATGATGATCCTACACATACCCAAGTATGTTATGATTTTCACACTACATCTAAATTCATCTCCAAGATTGTTGGAAGAGAAATTGTTCTGAGAGATGTGAACCATTTCCATCATTTTAAATAGGGACAATGTTCTTATGGAGAATATTGGTGATGCTAAATGAAACAATTTGAAAAATAGGCTTACACTATAATAATGTGCACTACATTAGATATCCAATAATAACGAAGGGACATCCATCAAAGCATAAAAATAGGAATTTTTTTTGTCATATGTTGTAATTACAAGTGCCCTGCTAGACATACATGAAAATGTGGAAGCAATATACACAAGGAAAGCAAATTGTTTCAAAAAAATGCCTCAAACTAATGTGATATTTCTTTTTATAGTTTAACCACGATATTGCACCATTTTGACATGATCCTTGTGGTGATGTTGGATGTTACCACTACACTGCACCATTATTGCTTGTCCTTCACGATAATGTGGGATGTTACCACTAAATCACACCGTTATTGCTCGGCCTTCATGGTAATGTGGGGTGTTACTGCTACACCACATCGTTATTGCTTGGCCTTTACAGTAATGTGGGTTGTTACCACTACACCGCACCATTATTGCTCAACCTTCATGGTAATGTGGTATGTTACCATTACACCACACCTTTTCTTCTTGGATCTTGTGGGGATATGGGAGAAGTATTTGAGTTACCGCCATACTACACATTTATTGCTCAACCTTTGTGGTAATGTAGGATGTTACCACTACACCGTGCCTTGACTTCTTGGCTATTATGGTATGGCAGTATTATAAAACTTGTCACAACAATCTTATAAAACTTTTCATGACCATCTACTACCTTAACACAACAGTCTTATGAAACTTGTCAATATTTATGGGCACCTTTTAAACTACATTCAAATCTATAAGGAAACTATCCTATAGGGATGAGAGTCCCAAGAAACATGGAAATTGTTACACCAATAAATAGTTAACTATAAACCATGAATTTTCAATGCATAATGGAGAATATAGAGAGAGTTAAGTCAGTGAGAAAGCATCCTTGGAGAATTTTCATCAAAAGTATTATAATCTAAGAGTTCCTAGTAGAAAATCATATACCCTCAAAGACCTAATAGTCATAATAAACCTAGTGATAGCTTTCAGAGTCATAAGAATAAATTCATAAGATAATAGATGCAAGAGCATGAAAAGACACTAAGATGGAAGGGAAGTTGGTAGAGTTGAAGAATCAGACTTGTAGTGAGAAGGTAGAGAGAAAAAAGTAATTTATAGTCAAGAGCATCATGGCAGCTTCTCAGGTGACTATATTTGGGAAAACAGAGAACTTAGTGACAACATTACCATCAAAACAATAAGGATACTCAAAAACCTACCAAACCCTAGGGAATTTTTTATCACCATGTAGAGATCTCAAACATGCATGAAAATATTTCAGAGACTAAAATCATCTCTATTTTTTATGATCGCAAAAAGTAACAAAAAGTAACAAAAATTTAGATTTACAACTGATGAAAAGAAGTACATGGAATGCAAATTATGTTGAATTTATTATTTTTTTAAAACTTAACCATTAACTATCCAATACAATCTAATAAAACACAAATATACAATGAAATATTATGATAAACAAAATGATAATTTTAACGGTTATCTTAAGGTAAAAAAAAAAATTGTGCAATTGAAAAATAGTACTCTTAGATTATTCTGAACAATTAACATTTTCATTTACATCATTTTCAAGCAACAACTTTTTAGATCTGTCTAACTATACAAAAATTAAATCAAATCTGCAACGATCTCAAAGATCTAAAGGTTTTAAAATATGATATTTTTAGATCTATTCTTGGGTGTATCCTACAAACTTCATTATAGAAAGATGGGTCATCACCTCTTTTAGACCTAGATGTGGAACTAATTTTTCTATTTCCATAGAATCCAAAATAGGCCTAACAAATGCTCGAAGAAATAACCATGTAAACACACAAAAGGAAAAGCTAAATCAGTAGTAATTTACTAGTGTTCATTCAAATTCTCTGTAATCACTTTAAGTATCTGATTCTATTGTACTTTAAATATTTATAAAATGAAATTTACCTATTCAAATAGCTTAAATAATTTTAAATTATAAAACTGATAAATAGGCTTTAGCAATTAAAAAAAAAACCCATTTCTAAAATTTTAAATATCTTTATTGTATCTATTTACCATTGTTGGAGAGTTGCAAACTATGAATTTTCCTTTCTCCTATAGGACTGAAAAAGGAAGAACACTGTCAAATAGTGATTGAATCACAACAAATAGTCCAAAAACAATGGATGTTACTGCCAAATGGTGACAAAGATCTATCCTCTAAGTCATTTGCACATGGTGATTGAGAACACGGTGAGTAAGAAGTAAAAGAGCACTGGATCATAGCATTGCAAAATGGTCATGAGTTATGCAATGAACTTCACTATTATTTTGATCACAAAACACATTGAGTAAGAAGTAAAAGAGCTCTGGATCATAGCACTGCAAAATGGTCACGAGTTATGCAATGAACTTTAGTATTCTTTTGAACACAAAGGATATCGAGATAATAACCAACATAATGATGTGCACAAAGAATGTTCATGGAGTGCAAATTTCATTTTAAATAAATTACCATAGTAGAGTTTGAAGTGAATTGCACTTGCTATTTTATGTTGATATAGATATGTTCTAATCTGTAGTTAATTGTTGTAGCATAAAAGATAGGCTAAATAGTTGTTCATATACCATTGCTTCAAATTCAATTTTTTTGGCTCTTTCACAATTGTTTGCTTCATTTATTTGATCTAAGATAGCTTATTGTATAGAAGATACTCTCAAAATCATAGTAAAATAGGAGGGGGCAGTGCTTTGTGGGGGTGTTAAGGAAGGATCAGAGATGCCACAGGAGGTGAATAGTGATGTGTGTGCAGCCAAGTTAGGGGAGGCACAACAAGCTATGTTGAAAGAAATAAGTAATGTGGATGGTGTGGGGAAGCCAAGTTCTAGTCGGGGCTTGGGCCAAGGCTCCCTTGTTGCCACAGGAAAGGATAGATGTGAAATGGATTCAAAACACAAAGAGAACTCTTGGAGTATGGTCACTAGGAGAACCAAGAAGATGGGACAAAAAAATTATCTTGTGGTGGATGTTGGGGGATTGAACTCTAAAGGAAGGAGGTTGGATGCAACAAAAGCTAAGTTGAAGGCTTTGGAGAATATAGAAAATGGCTCACAGGTGACCCTGAAGTGTTTTTTCAAGATAGGAGGCGAGCACCTCCCTAACGGAAGTTGTTGATGAAGATAATAAGATGGAATATATGGGGTCTTAATTCCCAAAAGAAGTGTCACTTGTTTAAGTCGATGATTGTGTTTGAATCCCTTGATTTGATCCTTCTTCAAGAAACAAAAGTGGAGGTCAACAAGTTTAAGGAAATGTTACCTAGAGTGTGGTGGAACAGTTATGGTGTTGCAGTGGATGCGGTCAGAATGAGAGGAGGTATCGTATTCTTATGGAATGATGGAAGCTTGGAGGGGTAGGTCATCGATGAGCATGCCTCTTGTTTTATGCTATGCTTCAAGGATCTTAGGAATGGGTTGTGCTTCTTAGCGGCCAATTTTTATGGGCCCAACTCTGAGCTTGGTAGGGTGGAGACCTGGGATCATTTATGAGAGTTAAGAAGAAGCCACACAGACAAGGAATGGCTAGTTGGAGGGGATTTTAATGTTGTGTTGAGCCTGTTGAAGAAGCAAGGGGGGCATGACTTGGCTAATGGGGGTTCTGAGGCCTTACAAAACTTTAGTGTTTACTTAGCTCTAGTAGATGTCAAGCCCAAGTTTGGTTGGTTTACATGGAATAAGAAGAGGGTGGACAATGAGAATATAATGTGTCAGTTGGATAGATTCTTCATCTGCTCTAACTGGATGTTGGAGCTAGAAGGATTTTCTTCTGCTGTGTTAGAGTTTGGTGGTTCAGATCACTGGATGATCTCAATTTAGTTCAATGCGAGCATTAAACCAAAAGGGATCTCATTCAAGATGGAGTATTTTTGGTATGAACACCCAAACTTCTCTCATGTGCTTTGGGGTTGGTGGAGTAAGGAGATCAAGGGGAATACATGATTCATCCTTTCTCAGAAGTTGGCTGAAGTTAGATGACAAGTTAGATCTTGGAACAAGGATGTGGTAGGCAACCTATTTGTAGAAAAATCAAGGATTGTGGATGAGTTAAAGGAGGTTGAGAATGATATCGCTAGGTTGGGATTCTCTTGGGAGTCTAGAGAGAAAGATCTCTTAGAGCAGCAGGAGATGGTGCTCAGAATGGAAGAGATTTTATGGCAGAAAAAGTCACGTGTAAAGTGGCTCAAAGAGGGGGATTGGAACACTAAATACTTTCACCTCACCACCAAAATTAGGAGGGAGCACAATCATATTTTCTCCATTCAAACCCCTAAAAGTACTATTTTAGATGTGGTAGCCATTAGAGAGGAAGGGAGATCCTTTTTCCAAATTTTACTAGGGGAGCCTACTGTGTATGATGTTGCTGCCCAAGAAGCCTTGTTAGAGAACATTCAAACTTTGATTTCTCATGAAAAAAATTCTAGTCTGGTTTCTCCCTTTACCTGTGATGAGGTCGAAATTTATACCTTCTCCTTAGGTGCTAGGAAGGTTCCTAGTCCTAACGGGCTCCAGGATGAATTTTTTCAAAGGTTTTGGGAGATCGTTGGGGAAGATGTTTGGTTGGCTACTGAGGAGTGCAAAATAAAAAAGTCTATGAAAAAGTCCTGGAATTTCACGTTCATTTCCTTGGTCCCCAAGAAGCAATCTCTAACTATTTTGATGAATTTTGGCCTATTGCCTTATGCAACATGATTTACAAGATTGTCACAAAGGCTATGGCCTCATGTATTAAGCTTTGTCTGGATAGGATCATTTTAGATGAATAGAGTGGTTTTCTAAAAGGAAGGAAGATTATTGATGGTATCATCATGGATCATGAAACAATTCATTTGATCAAAACTAGAAGGAAGGAGGGCATGGTGATCAGACTCAATATGAAAAAATCCTATGAAAGGGTTTCATGGAGTTTTTTGATAAAGGTGTTGGAGAAGTTTGGGTTTGAGAAGGGCTAGTGTGACTGGGTAAAGGGATGTGTTTCTTTGGCTTCCTTTGTTGTCCTCATGAATGGTGTGGCCTCTCAATCCTTTAACGCTATGTGGGGGTTGTGGCAGGGTGACCCTCTTTCACTCTTTCTCTTTCTCATCCTTGTTGAAGCTCTAGGTAGAGCCTTGAAGCAGGAAGCTTGTCGTGGGTGCCTCTGTGGCTTGCAAGTTTCTAGAGGAGTTGAGAATGTGACTCATCCTCAATTCATGGATGATACCCTTCTCTTTGGTGAGGCCATAGCTAGGAGCATTAAATGAGTCTTGTACCTTTGTGAGAGGGATGCTAGGTAGGTTGTTAGCTGCTCCAAGTCTAGGATTTTCTTATTGAAGGATAATTTTTTGGAAAAATTGGACATCTTGGACATCCTTGGTTTTGAGTCTGATTTCCTCCCTAGTAGATATTTGGGGATGCCTCTCATTGATCAGAAAGCTTTGATTGTTGATTGGAAGGTGGTGGTCGATCAGATTCAAGGAAAGTTGGAGTATTGGAAGGGGCGGTGGCTGTCCTTTGCTAGTCGTATCCTTCTCATCAAATATTCTTTGGATGTGATTCCAATTTTCACTATGTCATTTTTTCAAATCCCAAGTAAAGTTTCTAAGTCCTTGGAGAAGACCACGTGTTCCTTCATTTGGCATAGGTGCGATAATGCATCTAAATACATTTTAGTCAATTGGTTTGAGATTTGTAGGCCTTATTCTCATGGTGGCTTGGGTCTGTGAAGGTGCATTCACATGAACAAAGCCTTAGGGGCCAAGCTTGTGTGGTGAATTTATGTAGAGGGGCATAGAAATTGGAGTAGAATCCTTCAAGCCAAATATTTGGGGAATGACAAGGACCTTTTGTTTAATGTTGTGCTCCCTGGAGATTCTTGTGTCTGGAATTTCTTAAAGTTTTGTGCATGTTTGATCTCTCCTAAAATTAAATGGCATTTGAGGAATGGACAAAAATCTATTTCTGGTGAGATTGTTGGATTGAGTCTAAAGCTTTGAAGGTTAGCCTAACTTGAGACCACTATCTGGACACTTTGAAGCCACATTGGGGGTTCGGGTGTGTGACTACTTGTATGAAAGCAATGGAGCTAGGAAGTGGAAGACTCTTCACTCTCTTGTGGACAAGCTTAAGGAGGCCTACAATGCCTTCCAACACAGATTGGTTAGGTGGCTAGTGTCGAGGATGAATAAGGAAGATAGAATGGTTTGGGGTCATAGGGGTAATAGGGAGGTTATCATCATTAGTGCCTACAAATCCCTTTTTGGTAGTGGTTCCTTGTCTATGGTGCCCAAGAGTATTTTGATCAATTTTGGGCTGCCTAAAGTGAACGCATTTTTATGGATCACTTGGTGCCGCAAGGCACTTACTTGGGATAGACTTCAAAATTTGGGTCATGTTGGTCCCTCTATATGTGTCTTACGTGAAGGGGAAGGTGAATGTAATGATCATTTGTTTGTACATTTTCCTTATGCAAAGAAACTTTGGTTTTCTTTTTAGCTTTGATGGGGGTTTGTGTGGGCTACTCTGAGGAATGTCCCATCTTTGCTAGAGAGTTGGCACCTTAAGATCATCAGCCTAAGTTTGAAATTCATATGGTAGGTTGGGCCAACAATCATAGTTTGGAATCTATGGTTGGAATGTAATAGGAGGATCATCCAAGGGAAGAATAAGAGGGTGGAAAGGATTTTGGATTTGGTTGAGAGTACTTTGTCTGAGCTTGGTGAACTGCTAAATGTTAAGCATCGTGTTTTGGTTGCGGAGGAGGTGGGTTGGGCAGATGCCTAACCTAGATTTATATGGGTGGGTAGTGGGTATGATGTGGTGAGGAAGGAGAAAGTTAGGGCCTATTGGCTGGCTATGGAGGCCGGATGGGTCAAGTTAAACTTTGACGATGTCACAAAAGGAAATCCAAGCATGGTAGGCAGTGGAAGCATCTTTCAGGATTCATGTGGACAACTTGTGGGGCTTTATAGCTTGGACTACAGTTTGGATACCAACAACATGGCTGATGCCTGGGTGTTGGTTAAAGTTCTTAATCTTGCTACCATCAAAGGTTGGAAAAAGGTGTGGGTGGAGGGCGATTCGAAGATCATGATTGATGGTTTGCAAGGCAGGGAACTCAAGGGTTAGCGGTTGGGGGTTTTACTGGAGGATGCTTTAGAGCTCAAGGAATCCTTTTTTGTGTTGCATTTCTCTCATGTCAATTGCTCTAGCAACAAATTTGATGATTGGGCTACCAACCATGTTGTTAATTTGTATGCTAAGAAGGGTGTAAATGGAATTGTTTGGTGGTCCAATTTTCCTTATGAAATTTTCAACCTGCTACATGAAGACATTAAGTCTCACCCCCCTAACGTGTGTTGAGGTCTGGGTTGCTTTTTCCTCTGCTTCTTCTAGTCTCTCCCTACATAGGTGTTTCCTTTGTGGCTATGTTGGCCCTTCATTTATTGTTTTTGTTTTCCATTGTGGATGGTCTATACTGGTGACCACTTGTGGCTATTTTTTTGTCATATGGTTGTACTTTATTTGGTTTTTGGACCTATAACTAGGTTGTTTATAACAAAAAAAAATTACAATAAAATCCTTTATTATAGGATGACTGTTCAGAATCTTTCCCATCATAACAATGAAAAAAAGCATTAGTCATTAACCTAATGTTTTTAAGAGTTTCATCAAATTCTAATTTTCAACTCTTTTTCCCATTCTAAATTTTGTTCCCAATTTTATCCATGAACTTCCTTGGCTTGTAGATCCTTTTGTTAGCCATAATTTACTAGGTGTCGAGGATAGCTTCAATCTTTTACCCAAGCAACAATTAAAAAAAATCGTCCTTACTGGATTAAAGATTTGGTAAGGTCAAATTTTATTAATTGTTTCTTGGGTAAAAATTTGAAGCTATCCTTGACACCTGGTAAAGTTATGGCTAATAGAAGGATCTAAATGTTGAGGAAGTTCTTCATCGATGAAATTGGGAATAAAATTTAGAATGGAAAAAAGAGTGGAAAAGTAGAATTTGATGAGGCTCTTACAAAGTTTGGATTAATGAATGATGCTTTTTTTCACTGTTATGATGGGAAAGATTATGAATAGTCATCCTGGAATAAAGGATTTTTCTATGATTTTGAGAGCATCTTTTATACAACAGGTTGTCTTAGATCAAATAAATGAAGAAAACAATTTTGAAAGAGACAACAATTTTGAATTTGAAACAATGGTGTCTTATGTATAGAACCCCCATGTGATTTGCTCCTAGAATAAGGTATAGAAATTTATAATTTGAAACTATGGTATATGAACAACTATTTAGCTTATCTATTATGCTACAACAATTAACTATAGGCTAGAACATATCCATTTTAGCATAAAATACTAAATGCAATTCAACTCAAACTCTGTTGTACCTAAGTATGACAATACCTAAGCTTCTAGTGCTTCTAGATGAAACCTCTAGTGGAAAAGTGTAGTCTCCATCTGAAGGAACCATCTTCAGAGCTCTTCCCTGAAATGAGGGTCAAAAACATTAGAAGAAAAGAAATACCATAATTCAAAAGTAACAATTTGTATCAAGCCAAATGTCAAAAAGTATAATTAAAAAGAAAAATCCTTACAATTGGACCTCAAATTGGACCAAGCAGATTTATTATTTTATCTTTAGAATGTAGGAACTTTCTTTGTCACAGATTCACAACCTCAAATTGGATCTCAAATTCGACCAATAAAATTTATGATTTTATCTTTAAAATGTAGGAAATTCCCCTGTCAGAGCTTCACTACCTCAAATTGGATCTAAAATTAATCAAACATATGGGTATGTGCAAGATCATCATTGAAAAAATAGGCCCTTAAGTGGTGAAAAATTCAAAAAAAATAGTGTTAGGAAACTTGACGTAAAATTTTGAAAAGGTTTTCTATATTATTTCAAAAATATGTAACAATAGAATCTATGGAAAATTGAATGTAGTTTCTAAACTACTAGGTTTATTTTTAAAAAATTATTTGGTGAAATTTTGAAATTTCAATGCAATAATACTTAAATTTCAGGAAAAAAATAAGTAGGTATCTATCGACCACCCTAACCATAATAAAATGATATTATTTTTTTATAAGATTTTAGATATAAGTAGAGGACTCATGTCCCGATGTGATGCATATTTTTTTGTAATTTTTTTCCAAGTAAATAATTAATTATGAATTTTTTATTACAACTTTTAAAAAATATAAAAAATTGTATGTCTAACCACCTTAACTTAGTCAAAACTTAATGAAATTCAATTCTTTCTTTTTTAATCCTATAGTGTGTGAAGCATATAATGTGACACATGTTTCAGATTCAAAAAATGTAATACCATTTGAAAGATATATATGATTTTCAATCAGCCTATCAATTAGGACTTTAGTCTTAATTCAAATAGAAAATGAATAATAATTATTCGTTAAATTCAAAGTAAAGCATAATTTATATTGGTGGAAATTTGAGAATCTCCTTTAAAAACCATTTTCGTTTCACTAATTTTGGGTAGAAAAAAAGTCATCAGCCACATACCCTACACATACTCATCATATCGCCACTTTTTGGCCCATCATGATCCTGCACATACCCAAGTGTTGATTTCTTTCTAGGAATATCAGTAGAGAAGAGGTGAGGATGAGTCTTCAGACCAAAAGTCCAATGAAGAAGAATATATAGTTGTGTATCAGAGGCCAAAATTTTTGTACATGGGTATAGTTTTGAAATAAATTTTGCAATCCAGTTTTTCCTGAACCGTCCATACCCAAACGTTGCATCACAATATATTCTTCCTACATATAAAAATTCCACATATTAAGCCACTCTAAATAAAACTAAAAATCAGCATAAATCCATAATTAATAAATCATTTCAGCTTCAAAAAGAATCCAATGTCATTTACTATCAAAACAAAAGTTGTATAAATCATAAAAAAATTGATGAAGCAATCCATCCAAAGAAAAAATAAGCAATGTAAGTATTTGAGCAATATAAGTCCAAAGGTTTATGTTGTAACAATAATGGAATCACCATGAGAGCACAACCAAGGAACAAATTCTTGTGACTATAATTATGTGATCCATACCTCTATTGGTCATGTGGCACAATTGTGCTATAACAAATATAGGATGCATTCATGTGTGACCCAAGATTAATGTGGCTATGTTGTGATAGAAATGGAGGCACTCATATGATCACAATTCATGTACAAATCACTATCATCACAATTAGGTGTCAATCATTAATGGGTGCATTTAGGTTGCATCAAGTTTAATAGGTTACAATGTAAT
This sequence comes from Sequoia sempervirens, assembly GCA_007258455.2. Classification (NCBI taxonomy): domain Eukaryota; kingdom Viridiplantae; phylum Streptophyta; class Pinopsida; order Cupressales; family Cupressaceae; genus Sequoia; species Sequoia sempervirens. Next base: position 21,096 of record VDFB02285264.1, read on the forward strand.
GATAGCATGATCAAAGAGCGATTACCTATTGGTGCAATAAAGAGGATATTGTAACAATTATGGAAAATATCAAAGGCTAAAAGCACAAAAGAATGCAATTTAAGCTCTAATGCAATCAAAGCTAAACAATAGAGAACAAAGGAAAGATAAAACATAAATAAATTGAATAATCTCACCCAATATCTACATAGTTCGATGTATGACCTCGATTTCCCTTCTCCATTTTGCCATTGTAGTATAATTGCCCTCAAATTTCTCTATGCAAGTATAGCCTGTGATAGTGATTTAGCAAAACATCAAGGATTCGGATAATAGATATGCTTCCAAAAGTCATAAGATTTCGAGAGAGGTTGAAATGATGAGAGACAGATCAATTTATAGAAAATTAATCATTCAAATGATAGGCCAAAATTAAAAGATAAACAAATGATTGAGATCAAAGGTTTCGACATGCATTATGATAATTGTTAGTACTGACATGAGTGATAAAAAATAGAAATAGAGATAAAGATTAGATAATGATTTAATCTTCGAGTTTGGTATTCAAAAATAGAATAATAGTCTTTGCATGAGAAAGCTATAGATAGAATAAAAGCAACGTTATGTTTGAATGCACACACAAGATTTAATTAATTAAATAAAAATATTTAATTAATAAGCATGTGCATGCATACGAGTTAGAACTAGATAATTGACTAGTAATGACAAAGAGTTTGATCATGAAAGCCACTTAGACATTAAATGAAGATTTAACTGATCAATTTAAATAGATCTCGAGTTGAGTGAGAGTGAATACTTAGATAACTTAAACAATCACCTAAATATAGAAGAATGTGTTAAAAGAACCTTTCTGAATTAAATGATTTATTTAATTCAATATTCGACATTTAGGGATAAATTAAATAAATAAGATATATTTAATAAAGTGATGAAGAGGTTGAATGAATAATTAAATAATTAAATTAATTATTTAATTATAATCAGAAAATATGATAAAGATAAATTAAATAAAAATTTATTTAATTTAAGGAGGGTAACGTTAATTAATGATGTAATTAAATAAAGAGTGTTTATTTAATTAATCAGGATAGAATAAAGAAAATTTGAATTAATTAAATAATTAAAAGTTATTTAATGAATAGATAAGAAAGGACTTTAGAAAGTAATTAAATAATTAACATTATTTAATCATGGTCATGATAATACGAATTATGAAGAAATTGAAGTCATAGGCTTAGACCAAATTTCAGTGTCTACATTTTTCCCCTCTTTGATACAATGTAATTTTGGTGTTGTGTCAAATAAAATTGATCAAAAGGATGCCCCCGTCATTCCCCGGTGTTTAATAGGTAAAGGTATGCCCCCTCGGGAAAATTGACAAATTTTTGAAAAATTTCAAAAAAATTGGAAATAGTCCTGATTAGTTAATTTGATAGCTAGAAATATAGTGGAGTTGATGGAAATGAATTTGGAGGTGTTAGGGATGTGTACGGGTTGATTGAAGTTGGAGGTTTATGCAGCCAATAGACAAGGTCAAAAGAAATGCCACCCAAAACCCTAGGTATAAATAGAAAAGGGGTGGAAAACTAATTCATTTTCACCCACCTAGTTTAGAAATTTGAGAATTTTTCTCTGGGCTCCTAGTGACAATGTATCCAGTTCCACACATTCACCATCATGCATATCACATTCGGACATTCCAACGACCTGTAGATGCGGACCCCCTGATATGTTGTTTGAAACCGACTTTTGAAATTTTAATTTTCACACATTTCTATGCATTTAATTATCTTTTTTGTCATGTATTACTTTTTTGAAAAGTAGCATATGAATGCATAATCAATGCATTTGCATGTAGTTTGACACAATTGTAAATTCACATATGTGGGTAGCATAGGGATTTGCAATTTACATGCATTTGTAATTTGTTTCGATGCATGTGATAAATAGCTACACATTTGATTTTAGCATAGATGCATTTAAATTTTTGTTATGAAATTGAAAATGTTTCAATGCATTTGCATTTAGGATATTTTTTTATTATGCGTGGCTATAAAGATACACATTTGAATTGTTGTACGCATTTGTGATGTGGAATGATGCAATTGAAAATGTATGACGCATTTGAAAATTTAAATGACGTAATTTAATTTTTGAAACACATTTTCAAATAAAGTGATGCATTTGACTATTTTGGAAATTTGAATTTTTGTCTAGGATAGATCATTGTTTTTGACATGAGGCATACATAATGCTATTGTAGGTTGTATTAGATCCCCTCTATACGAGAGAGTCGAGACCGTTGACTTTCTGCTTCTGTGACAGTTTACAGAGTGGGGAGAAATAGTTTTTGTGGCACTTGGGATTACATCATGTGGCATTCATGCCCACTATTCGGGAAAAGCAGAGACTGCTGACTGCATTGTGTGAGTGGTGGCACTTAGAGACATCATCATTTCACCTAACTACTAGTGAGGCAACAATGACTTTAGAGGATGCATATAAGATTTTGTGATTACCTATTAGAGGTCATAAAGTTATGTATGATACATAGAGGGGTTTTTTTGAGATTTGTAGATACTACCCCCACGAGGATATTAGACAGTTAGGTATTGATCATTATGATATTAGGTGGCATGTCCTAGCACAGAGGTATAGGCAGTTAGACTGTCTTTTGTGTACCTTGATTGGTGGCACAGTTCTCCCTGACCTCGATGTCATGGATTTCCTATTACATGGGGGGAGATGTTAGTAGGTATGTTGGAGAGACGTGTGGTTTATGCCTGGGGCCCCTGTCTATTAGCGATGTTGTATTTTCATTTACACGATATAGCCTACAGGGAGGGACAATCCATGAGTTGTGGTACCACGCTCCTAACGGTATGGGTGTGGGAATAAATTTCCATTTTCCATCCACTAGTGACGACAAATGTTCAATAGGGATCACCTTATGCCTTCCGATATGTGGGGGCTAACACTCAGCATCATGTTGGGAATACATGATACTATAGGCATGAGATCAACACGATGGTTTAGTTCATTTGGAGGTCCTATGGATTGTCCACAGTGGCCAGATGAGGATGAGCATCTGACTTACTACAAGTAGACACAATATCTGATTGGATGGACAGTTTCACATGTCCATATTATCGAGAGACATTTTCCAGATCAGGTATTGCAATAGTTTGGAGAGGTTCAGGATGAGCCTTGAGGATGAGCCAAGTTTTCCAGATCTTCTAGAGACATTACACTTTGGGGTGCTAAGATTCCAATAGCTACTGCAGAGGCTGAGATCGATGAACTACAACTAGTGCAGTGGGGTTGGAGAGTCCGATTAGTAGACCTAGGTACTACTAAGGCATATGATCATTGGTGGGTTGTTCACAGGATGGTACCTCTCATAGATCTAGATTAGGATGGGTCGATAGATCAGCAAGGGACAGGGCTGCGTGGTAGGCATGGTAGAGGCAGAGATCAGAGGGGTGGAGGTGGTCGTGGTGATGATGGAGATGGTCATGTAGGTGGTTGGAGAGGTGGTGGGAGAAGGATACATGGTCAGAGAGGATGAGGTCCACCTTTGTCACCTATCCATGAGGAGGTATGGGAGGGAGAGGATGTTCACATGCTAGATATTGGTAGAGGTGAGGAGGAGGTGCATGTTGGGGTTGGGGGAGAGGAGATTCTTGTTGAGGAGGGAGATATTGGTCAAGAGGAGTATGCAGGGGAGGATATTCTAGAGGAGCATGTGGAGGAGGAGGCTGGCAGAGAAGATGTTGCGATGGATGCTCTTGGTCTACTTGGTGTGTATTAGGATGATGAGGAGGATGATCAGGAGTGTGAGCTCCATGACAATATTTTGAAGGAGATGGAGGATGAGGATGATGGGATGGAGAGAGTTCGGTAGGATGATACATGGGCTATTGATCTGGATACTATAACTCTACATGCTCATATTGTATCCTTGGGGGATAGGATGAGAGTTTTGAATTCCGAGTGGGATGCACTACGGATGGAGAGGGACAACCTATATCGATAGAGACCAAGTTATAGCTCGGAGATAGGAGACTGAGCAAAAGTTTTTAGAGATCTAAGCTCTTTGCAGTGGGCCAACTAATGCTTTCACTTGGGAGTTAGTCAGATTTGGTGAGAGAGCTTCCTATTATAGGGATCTATATGAGGTAGAGGTTCCTCCAGAGAGACAGGCTCCTAGTTTTTCATAGGCACGTAGCGACAGGTCTCAAAGTAGGACTCTCACCAGGACAGTGAAAATAGAGGGGGTTGAGGGGCCACACAGATCTAGACCATATGATAGGCCTCCTTCTGCACATAGGTCATCAAGATCCTAGCATCATTCGCCTTCAGGTCTGGTCGTGGTAGTAGTGGTAGTTTTGGATAGGGACATTTATTCATATTTATTGATGGACATTGTACTTTGATCATGTAGCCTGCAGGCTTCATATTTATTGATAAATTATGACATTGTGATGTGACACTTTTTGAGTGATATATATATGATTTTGGTGGCAATTCTCATGATATGCAGTTTTATGTATGATCATATCTATTTCATGATGTATTTATGCAACCTATGATGTGATGCTTATTCTATATGATGATATATGCATTGATTTCTTATGGTATCAATGGATGTTATGTATGCAATTTATGATTATGAGATGCAATGTGATTTATATATATACAATTCTATCTACATGTGATACTATCTATTTGATGACAATGGATGTAATGTGATGCATATATTTACACTTTTTATGTACATGTAATGCTTATGTTATGTACTCTATGATGATGAATGCTTATTATGTCATGGTTTCCTAGATATGATAGATGCCTATATTTTTGTGTTTTCAAAATGAAAGATATATGTATGATTTAAAATGTACGATATCTACATGATGTTTCTAACATGAATGCATATGCAAGATGTTTTATATTTGTGTGTCACAAGACTCCGTCATAATGCAAGAAATAAGAAATGTTAGTGTGAAAAGAAGATGAAAAATAAAAGACATGGTTGTTAGTATTAGGAATCTTCGATATTTTTCTAAATCACAAAAGGCTTTGCACTTTATTTTCATTGGGCGTTAACTAATAAAAATGGAGACAAACACCATGATATGAAATAGATCAAGGTATGCAAGGTCATCCACTTGCTAACAACAGACAATCATAGATAAGGATTGTCTTAACTCATACTAAGGGCATAATTGCCCTAGTATTTTTGTCAAGACAAACCACATACAACAAACAAAGAAAAGTTGGGTCATGAGACATCATTGCTCCTCTAAATCCTTCATGGGAAATCCTTGAGGAAACTAGTAACATGAATCAAAATTCATAGTTAAAAGATGTTCAACAAACAATAGTCAAAGAAAATGGAACACTGATACATTGTTGCTTCTCAAAATCCTTCATAGGACATACTTGAGAAAGCTAGTAACATGATTCCAATCATAAAGTCAAATGAATTTATAAGATAAATAAGCCATAAAGTCAAAAATCCAATAAAATATTTTCCAAAACTTGATCTGTTTGTTTGATTGTTTTGATTGGTAAGATGATTAATGGATATGACCTAGTTTCATGAGAGACACATATCGGATAAGACATTGAGTCTAGTTTCAATGTTATGACTATCTATATAAGGCATGACAAAATCCTGGTTTTAGAAAGACACGTATTGTATAAGATGTTGAGTCTGATACCATTGATGTGGTAACTTGTGTAAGGTCATGTTGATTGTTTGACAATGTCTATATGCAGGAAGGACTCATCCTGTATAAGACATAGATTGTTATGCCAATATCTATATTCAAGGACACATCCTGTAGTAGACATAAGTTGTAGCTTTGGCAATTTGTTTGATCTGACTTGATGCAATTGTTGACTTGTTGATCTTGTTGGTGCATGACCTAATGTGATGTGTTGACAATTGACTGTGCTTGATGATGAACCCTAAAGGATTGACCTAGTGTGGCCTTAGGGGCTCATCGATTGATGGCCTTGCCTACGTTATAAACATAGAGACCTCGTAGTTTGACTAGACTTTGATTGACAAGACTGACTATAAAAAGCTTGTTTTGTATGGAGATACTTGACGTGTGTGGTAGTGCATGTGATGAACCCTAATGGACTGACCTAGTGTGACCTCGAGGGCTCATCGATTGATGGCCTTTCCTACATTATACATGTAGAGACCTCGTAGTTCGACATGACCAATGACCTTGTCTTATAGACAAATGGATTGAATCATGATTTTATACGGACAAACCTAAAAGGACTGACCTAATGCCTCGGGGGCACATTGGCAGATGGCCTTGCCTACATCTAGTCATAGAGGCAACATAGTTTGACAAATGACAAAGACTGACAAGTGTGACTGATGCTGACTCTATTTTTGTATTTTTGACATATTTTGATTTTTTTTGTCTTTTTCAAGTTTTGTAATGTTTTTTTGGATTTTCTCAGAACATTTTGTAATGTTTTTTGGATTTTCTGATGGTTTTATGTCCTTAGGATAGCCAATGTAAGAACCAATATGACATGAGTCAAGTGCTTGCCCCCAGTCAAGTATAAGACCAATTGCTTATGAATAGGATGGGATGGGGGATATGAAATGCACTTGATGTTAATCATTCCAAGTTATGGGAAGGAATACCATTTATTATGAAAATGTATGTACACGCAATGGATGGATAAGATAGGTGATATGTACAAGGAGAGATAATATGTACAGGAATAGGCAATATGTACAGGGATAGGAGATATGTACAAGGAAGTCATATTAGAATAAATAGTAGAAAAAGAAGTAGAGTCAACTACACATGGCACCTCTTCACTAGGTGTTCACCATGGTACTTATCCAAAGCGCCACCAAGGTGGTTTTCACTATTGGATGACTTATTTCTCTTTACTATTTTTATGATTTTCTAAATTTTTTTATGTTAGCAAGACGTCTGTTTTCCATGTTTTCACCTAGGTAACAATTTTTTTATTTTTTATTTTTTTGATTTGTTTTGTATTTTTGATAACTAAGACAAGGATCTTAGAAGCTATGCATAGAACTTATTTAGATGAAGACTATTGATAGGTGTTGACAATGGTTCTCATTTAGGAGTAGATAGGTGATACGCTCTTGATCCAAAAGGCTTCTATGACAATATAGGGTCCTAACTAGTTAGGTTCAAACTTTCCTAGTTTCTCTCTTTCACCTTGATTCTTAGGATTCTCCATTAAGACCAGGTCACCAATGTCAAAGTTTCTATTCAAGACCTTCCTATTATAGTTTTGATGAAGATGATTCTGATTTGCTTGAAGATGGTCTAATTCCTTCTTTCTTCCCTCATCTAGGAATTCTAACTCATGTAGTCTTGAAACTCAGTACTCTTCATCGTCAATGTGCCCTTTCAAAGATACCCATGGGGAAGGAATCTCAACCTCAATACGGAGGATGGTTTCAAAACCAAATACTAGGGAATATGGAGTGGTGCCAGTGGGAGTATAGATACTTGTGTGATAAGCGCACAAAGTTGGATTGAGTTGGAAATGCCAATCCCAACTAGCATCATTAAGAGTATTTTTGAGGATTCTGATGATAGTTTTAGTAGATTCCTTTGCTTAGCCATTACCTTGTGGGTAATATGGGGTGGCAAAATGATGTTGGATATGGAACTCTTCACAAAGATGGAAGACTTCTTTGTTCTTGAATGGATGGCCATTATCTATGATAATGGATTGAGGAACACCATACCAAGAGATGATATAGTTTAAGATAAACTTAGAGATCTATGTGTCGGTGATGTATTTCATGGGAATAGCCTCAATCCAATTCATAAAATACTCGATGGAAGTAATGATAAACTTATGGACAACAGATCATGTGGGATGGATCTTACCTATGAGGTTGAGTCCCCATTGGAAAAAGGGCCATGGTGACGTTATGGGACAAAGCTTCTGCACAAGTGCATGTATCAAGTCTCCGTGTACCTGACATTGACAACATTTCTTAACAAAGACATATGAGTCCTTTTCCATGGTAGGCCAATAGTAACCTAGTCTCATAATCCTTTTAGCTAAGGTTGGATCACTAGAATGGGATCCACATATAACCTCATGTACCCCATGCAAGGTTGCTTGTGCTTCGTCAATATCGAGACATCTCAGTAGGGTATTATCTAAGGCACCTCTATACAGGGTGTCTCTGATGATGGTGTACTTGGCTGAATTGAGAAGGAATATCCTATGTTGGTTATTAGAAAGGCTAGCGGGTATGATTTTGGCATGGAGGTAGTCATAGATATCTTTATACGATGGGGAATCAGGATCAACAATATCACATACCATCTTTGAATTTGGGATGTCGTAGGCAGGGACCAAAAGTTGTTCTACCAAAAACTCAAACTTAGGTACATTGCTAGGTATGTTGAGGAGTGAAGCAATAGTAGCCATGGTGTTTGTTGCCCTATTTAGAACACAAGGTATTTGATGAAAGTCAACCTTGTGAAAGTACTCCTTGAAACTATCTGCCATGTGTTTATAGGGAGTAAGCTTTTCATCCTTAGTCTCATAATCATCATTTACTTGTCAAATTACCAATTGAGAATCATCGTAGACTTGTATTTTCTTGATCTTCCATTTGACTGCCATGCATAATCCTATCACAAGAGCCTCATATTCTTCTATGTTGTTGGTACATGGAAAGGAAATCCCAAATGACTTAGGGATGGAATCACCCTATGGTGTGATAAACAAGATACCAGCCCTTGAGCCATGATTTGTATAGGACCCATCAAAGTATAGTTTCAATGTCATGCCTATGTCAACTGTGAATATAAACTCATCAGGAAATTTTGCAACTAATGGGTGATTTGCTTGTATTGGTGCATCAACTAACTAATCTACAATGACTTGTCCCTTAATATCCTTTCTCTCTACATACTGGATATCATACTCACTAAGTATCATTACACATTTGGCCAGTAACCCTATTAATGTTGCTTTGCTTAGAATATATTTTAAAGGATCTATCTTTGCAACTAGAATTGTTTGATGGTTCAACATATAGTTCCTTAGTTTTTCGGTAGCAAATACTACCATGATACAAGCATGTTCAATGGTACTATAGTTGAGCTTATAACCAACCAAAGTCTAACTGATATAGTATACTACCCTTTCATGACCTTCATCATCATTCTGTGCAAGCAATGTTCTGAGTGATGAATGGGTTGCTGAAATATAAAGAATCAGTGGTCATCCTTCAATAGGTGGCATTAAGATTGGTGTTGTGAGTAGATAATCTTTAATCAGTTGAAGGGCTTCCTGGATTTTACCTATCCACACAAAAGGTATTCCTTTTTCTAAGTAAATGTTGAAAGGGATGTGTCTTATCTGCTAACTACACTATAAATCTTCTAACGGATTGTAGTCTCCCTTGTAATGTCCTTAGCTGACTGAGATTAGCTAGTAGAGGCATGTCTATGATTGCTTTTACCTTGGTTGGATCCACTTCAATGCCTTGTCTAGAGATGATGTAACCCAAAAGCTTTCCTGATTTCACTCCAAACACACATTTCTTTGGATTTAGTCTCACTTTATACTTTTCTAGCCTTTGAAATATCTTGGCTAAAACTTATAAATGATCTACCCTTTTTAGTGATTGGGCAATAAGGTCATCAACATAATCCTCCATAAGAGTGTTTACAAGGTCATGAAAAATAGTGGTCATAGCTCATTGATAGGTTGCTCCAATGTTTTTGAGTCTGAAGTGCATGAAATTCCATCAATACGTTCCCCAAGGACATGTGAAAGTTGTTTTAGGTTGGACTTTAGTTGCAATCCTTATCTAATTATATCCTAAAAATACATCAATAAGGGATAACATCTCATACCCTATTGTCATGTCTACTATCATGTCAATGTTGGGTAGAGGGAAGTCATCCTTAAGATAGGCTTTATTTATATCTCTAAAATTTGTGCAGATACGAATTCCCCTTGTTGGTTCGATGACTGGTACAAGATTGGAAATCCAATCTGCATAGTCAATTGATCTAATGAAGCCAACGTCTAACAGTTTCTTCAGCTCAACCTTGACTAGTAAAGCAATTTGTCTGTGCATTTTCCTCAATTTATATTTCATTGGTTTTATGCCTAGTTGTAAAGGAAAATGATATAGTACAAGTTCAAGATCCAGCCTTGGCATGTTTGCAAATGACCAAGAAAAATTAATCTATCTTTGTGTAAATAAGTTGTGGAATTTTGGTTGCTCTTCTTTTGTCAATGATGCTGCAAAATATACTAGTCGGAGATTCTCTTTTGTACCTATGTTAAATTCCACTGATTCTTCAACTAGCATGGGTGATTTTTCCCGTGTAATAGGGAGAATTTTCAAACCTCCATCCTTAGGTTCCTCAAAGAGGTTTTTTCCTTTGAATGCATCCTTTATTTTTTCTTTTTCATCAGAGGCGCCTTACGGTTTTCACCTAGAGACTCATCATTTTTTTCTTTTTCATTCTTTTTCTTATTTTTGCAACTAGAGGTTTGAACAGATTCCCTAAAATAGGTTTTGTTTTCCAAGTCAATGGTAAAGCCAGCCTTGTGATCACCACTAGGTATGCCTTCTCGTAATCCTAAGAACTCAACAATTGGTTTGTCATTCTCAAAAATGTCTAAGACGGACCGTGTGTCTTGTTGGTCCCAATCAATGAGTTGGGGATAGAATAAAGGAATGTCATCATCAGAGTTATCAAAGTTCAAGGGGGTCAAGGTAAGAACTAAGTTGCTCATATAGTCACAAAATTTTTGTACCAAGTTATCTTTTCTCTTTTGCTTGGATTTAGGTGGATTATGAGGTAGGCCTAATGCCAAGGTTTGGTTATTTGAAATGAATTTAATAGGTTCCCAAGAGGTAGGATCAAGAGATTCCCAATAGTAATGTTTAAACCATTCCTCTTTTGTCATATTCTTTGGTGGACAAGAATTCAATGGATTTGGTGAATTTTTCAACATCAAGTCAAGGTCTCCAAATAGCTTATCAAGGTCCATGGTGGATGTGGATGATAGGGAATCCCACTCATATTCGTTTGAGTTGGGGGATTCACAATAGGCTCGGTTAGATGGTCCATTTGATGTCTCGATATCCTCTGAAGGACTTACTTCCTCAAGTAAAGGTGATGTGGTACTAGGAACGCCAATCTAAATTGGTTGAAACCCAATCCCTAAGCCTTTCAACCACTTAGAAACAAGAATTAGTTATGTCCTCTCATCTTGATGTAAGCCTAAGCCACTATGCCCATTATATCCCTTGCTCTACATGATTTTGAAACCTTTTCCATATTGATCTATAGGAATGTGAGCAAGTGATGGAGGTTCTTCAGGGTCTTCTCTATACAACCAAGTTGTCACATCTTCTGTATGTATGGCTTCTTTGCTCAATTCTCACCATTTAGTAAAGGTCATTGTGGGAGGAATGTGTATGGTGACCACTGATTGTCTCCTATCTATTGTAGGTAAACCATATGACTTAGGAGGAATTAGATGGCTAACATAATAAGAAGTCTTCATGTGATATTCTCCACAACCCTTGTCTTGGATCTTGACCCTAGGAGTGGAAGGTAATGAAGAAAAAGTGGATGTTCTAGCGAGAGTGGATGGATCAATGTAATGAGATGAATTGGATGATGAGGCTTCTTGGTTTATAGGAACTTGGCGCTAAGGTGTCTCTCATAGAATGGTACAATATTGGAATGGATCTGGGTCACCATCTATTGTTATTTCAGTGCCATTGTAAGGGAATTTTAGACATTGATGATATGTGGAAGGAACTACCTTCATGGTATGAATCCATGGTCTACCTAATAGAAGATTGTATGGAAGGGCGAGATCCAAGACTTGGAATTTTGTCTCCATAACTGTAGGACCAATTCTGATAGGAAGTGTTACCACCCCCTTTGATTTTCTTTCCTCATTTTCATAAGCCTTAATGACAATACTTTTGGTTGTGTCTACACATTCTTTTGAGAAACCTAATTCCTTAATCAATTTCAAAGTGAACAGATTTAACCCTACTCCTCCATCTACCAAAACTCGTCTAACTTTAGTTTTTTCAACAAGGACTTCAAGGTGTAACGAGTCGTTATGATTTGTCTTTTCAGTTGTAGTCTTGTTCAGAGAATGTGGCATGATGATTATTGGTCAAGTAACCTACCATTTCCTCAAAACGATTGACATCAAGATCATTAGGGATAGTCACACTTTGTAAATCCTTGTCTAGAATGGATCGATGTTCATGTGAGATATGCAATAGTTCCAAGATGGAGATTTGGGTTGGGGTTTCTCCCAACTGATCAAGTAGGTTATATTATAACTTGGAAGTCTATGGTATCTATTGTGATGGTGGACCTTGGATGGTGATCTTTGTTCGATGAGTGTTAACAACACACTCGAGAGTCTTATTTATGGTAATGGTATTGACTTGCTCATCAGCGACCCGAAGGTGATTTATGATGGGATGACTATAATCATGCTTGAAACTAGCATAATTGCCAAAAGTATTGGTCTTGTTACCTGAACTGGGGGCTTTCCCTTTCCCATGATCATGTAATGGATCTAAAAATACCTTGTGATCAGTGTTTGAATATGTAGTTTTATGTCCATTGACTTCAATAATTCTATTGTTGACAAAGTCTTGTATGATGTTTTTCAGTTGACGACAATTTTGTAGGCTATGTCCTATGGTTCGTGGAAATAAAAAAGGGAATTATCATCCACCAAGATGGTTTGAATTGCCTTGGATTGTATTGTCTTGGTTCCTGAAGCTGTATAAGATTGTGTTTCAATAGTTGTTTGAATATCGACTCGATGGGTTCTCCAAGGGGAATAAACTCACGTTTTGGAAATCGTCTCTGTTGTTGTGATCATTGGGTATTTTGGATAGTGTTGGGGGTTTGGCTAATGATGTTCAGTGTTTTAGTAGAGGGGTTTCTCCCTCTAAGTGTGATGATTGGTCCTACTTGTAAAGTCTTAGCATCAACCACCCCATCATTGGTAACGTTTTTATTTTGAAACCAAAAACTTGTTTCTATCATTGGGGGTGTTTTGCATAGTTGGATTTCTATTGGGTGTCTATGTCTTAAGTTCTCCTTTGTCAATGAGAGCCTTTTCTAGTATAAGCCCCTTTTCTACTATTTGGGTAAAGGATGTGTAACAATGTACCCTCAAGTCACTTCTCAATTTTGGGTTGAGGTTTTCTTGGAGCATTATGACCTTTTGTTTCTTAGGTATCTTGATAGGACATCAGTTGGCTATAGTTCACCATCTTTGGAAGAAAGAAATGAAAGTTTCTCCTTCGTCTTGTGTTGTGTGAAACAAGGTTTCTATGTTAATCTAATGATCTATGTTGAAGGAGAATTGTTCAATGAATTTATCAGCTAGTTCACCCCATGATTTTATGCCATAGTCAAGACCTGAAAACCACTTGAGTGCTTTTCCTAGAAGAATTATTGGGAATAGTCTCATAAGATAAGTTGGGTCATAGGTGACATCGATGCACATCATAGAAAATTACCTTTTGTGTTTGATCGGGTTTCGCTTTCCATTGTACTTGGGTAGGTTTGGTATGCCATACCCATGAGGGAAAGGTGTCATGTACAATGCTTTATCGAAGGGAAACAAACATAGGTCCTTTGCTAACAAGGTTTTCTTAGTTGACACCACCATGTTATCCATTTGTGTTTGAAGTGCATGCATTTGTGTTTGCAAGACTTCAACCTGAGCTATTGATGTGTTGGGTGGATTATGTGGATCTATGTATGTATTCTAAAATCCAAGGTCTTGTGATGGGTTTTGATTGAATGTTGGTATGTGAAGTGGATTTGGATTCAGAATGGCAATAAACAGGTTTTGATTTTGAATGAATTGATTTTGAGTAAATGGATTCTGATTTGGAGTTTGTGTAAATGGATTGTGAGTTGAAATATGTGAAATGATAGGTTGGCTTCCATATCAGAAAGAGGGTATGCCTCCTGTCTGTGAAACTCCAAAGTGTGGTATTGTACTAGCGACACTAACATTGGGTATGGCTGCTATCTGTGGAATAGTGCCAGTGACATTGACACTTGGTGTAGGCACAAATGTTCTATATTTTTTGTTCCCAACATGAGGAACAAAGGGATTGGACGAGGATGCACCCACAGTAAATTTTATCCCCTATGTCAAAGTAAATGTACCAAATGGAGATGTATGTATTGTGGTACTTGGTGTAGGTCCTCCAGATGGTATGGCTATGGTTTCCTGAGGTATAGTAGCACTAGTGGTAGTTGTATTCATCCCCTGAGTAGGTACTATTTTTATAGTACTAATATCAAAACCAAGAGGTAGTTTAGCACCTTTTGCTAGCAATTTGGCTAAGTATCGTTAAGGATCATTTGCTAGATAATCATCTACAAAGGTAGCTAATTTAAGGTCCTATGAAGCAACTTCTATGTCTTCCACTCTAACATGTCCTTGTGTGTCTCTAGTAACAAATTTGTCTAATAGATATTTGTGAGGTCTAGATGAGAATCGATTGATGAATTCATTGGGATCAACCATTTTTTCTCTTTATTTCCTTTTTGATCTAGTTTCAACCATGAAATGTAAGCTCAAAGTGCAAGTGATGCAGGAAGTTAAGTCTATGGATGATACAAATTAAACTATTTTTTTGGGATTTTCTAAATATGTAGGATGACGTATGTAGCTATTTTTTTGGTATTTTCTTTGCAAATAGGGTATTTGTAAGAATGATTCTATCCTAGGATGACCATGCCTAAAGATGCAAAGTCTAGGTGACCAAATTGGAAGATTCTAAAAGAGGTTTACTATCAGCTAAAGCTTAACCCAAGTTTCAATTTAGTTTTGACAAGGAACCTTTGTAGGACTAGAACTAAAAGATACGGTGAACTCCCAAGCTAGACTAATGAGCTGGAAGGATTCACATGTAGGAAAAAGGATATGTTGACTAGGTTCAATGATAATGTTTTTTGAATCAAGGGTTTACCCAAAGCATGAAAGGCTGCCTATCCTAAAATATATAAAATATGATCTCTTTAAAGGAAATTAAAGATCTCTACAATGAAAGTAAGATGTGTGACTAGGATACTTATCTCTATGACTAAATGATTCCTAAAAGATCTAATCGTGCAATTTTTGAGAAAAAATTGAGGTTTCTATTCAAGAATTAGTGAAAAAGGATAAGTTAGATACTAATTTGACTGTTTGTTCTTAGTCTATGACCCTAAATTTTGGTTTTCTAATCCTTAGGAAAATGTGTCATAGAATTTGATAGTTGTGGTTTTGTTTCTTAGTTGTGGTGTTCTAGTAATTTCAAACTCTGGTATCAAACAGATGTGACTCAAGATAGAAATTGTGACTCAGGGTTGTTCAGATGTGGGTTTTCAAGACTTTTTGTACTGGTAAAATTTCTACAACAGGGGTAAATGCATCATTCTAGACTGCAAATGTAGCTCACCTTTTCAGATGCATCACAGAATATGACAAGTGGGGGTTTTCAATAAAATGTGGTTTTTGACTAAGCAAACACAAGCTAATCTAGTAGATGAGACTCTATTTTAGACAGATGCGACTCAAGATTAAATTGGACAGTTTCTTACAAATGCGACTCTAGATTAAATAGATGTGACTCAATATGAGAGTTGCAAATTTCTAGTGAACAGTTGCATTTTTCTAGTGAATGATAATGTAAACCAACTCTATTTCATGATCAAGTTTTGGAAAACAAAGACAATTAGAAAAAAATGTATTTTTTAGTTTGATTTTGACACAAAGAACATTTAATCCAATAACAGACAATCAAATCCTAGGCTATGATGGACAATATTTACTGAGTTCTCACTTGGGTTTTACCCCAGCTATGCTTATTCAAGGAAGATGACTAGTAGCTTGACCCCACTGGCTCCCCTCCATGGATCAACACTTCTTTCAGGGTAGCCAAGCTATAGTACCCATGAAACTCCCATGGAATACTTTCATCTCTACACATAAACCATAAAAATGTGAGACGACTTCATAGGTCTGACCTGCTACACCAGTAAATAGAAGGATTTTAGACACTACAAACAAGGGTGTTTAATTTAGGCATTTCGTTCATGGGGTATCATCCATGTGGTGAGAGACCATTGGTGTCCTTCTCATCAGAACAATACTCATGATTCTTGAGCTTTCCTCAACAACCCACTTCTATATACTAGTTGGAAGTCCCTTGAGTTCAAGGTGCTATCAATCTAAGTTTTCTTGGGGTGAGTACTTTTTCTCACCAAGACAGGCCTAATTTCTAGAGTCAATAACTGGTTCTCTTACACCGAGGATCACATGAATGTGCAAGGGGAGAGGATACTTCAATATACCGAATCGTAAAAGGTAATAATAGAGTGTGCTTTCACACCAAACATAGTAGAAAATAGAAAATTTTAATCCAAATGAAAATTTTCTAATCTACGAGATACTCTGTTTCAAAAAAAGGTCTTTGACTCTCATCCTACAAAAAATTCATTCATAGTTTTGTACTTTTATCTTCGATAGTTGTCTTGCAAGAAAGAGTTTCAAAAACTTTGTCTTTAATGATACATCCAACAAAAACTATGTTAACTTCTAGACACACGCTGCAAACCAAAAATTAGCTAAAATGAAAACACAAAAGAAAGCTATAAATTGAAAATATAAACTAAAAATTTCACCAGTAAAATGTGTTGTTTTCCTTGTCAGATGCATCACGGTTAGTTGCAGCTCGATAAATCATAGATGTGTCAGAATTTTTCAGATGCATTGTTTCTCCTAGCAGATGCATTTCAAAATTTCAATTACATCTTTTTGTCTGTCACATGCGTCGTTCTGTATGAAACCTACAAAAATTGAATAAAAGTCTACAAATTTGCAAAGATAGTGTCTTCACGACGGGTTCACCAAATGTAGCAATCATGGAAAACAACAAAGGTTAAAAGCACAAAACAATGAAATTTAAGCTCTAATACAATCTAAGCTAAATAGAGAATAAAGGAAAGCTAAAACATAAATAAATTGAATAATCTCACCCAATATCTACATAGTTCCATGTATAACCTCAATTTCCCTTCTCCATTTTATCATTGTAGTATAATTTCCCTTAGATTTCTCTATGCAAGTATTGCCTGTGATAGTGATTTAGCAAAACATTGAATATTTAGATCATAGATATCCTTCCAAAAGTCATAAGATTTCGTGAGAAGTTGAAATGATGAGAGACAAATCAATTTATAGAAAATTGATCATTCAAATGATAGGTCAAGATTAAAAGATAAACGTATGATTGAGATCAAAGGATTCAACATGCATTATGATAATTGCTAGTACTGACATGAGTGATAAAAACTAGAAATAGAGATAAAGATTAAATAATGATTTAATCTTCGAGTTTGGTATTCAAAAATAGAAGAATAGTATTTGCATGACAAAGATAAAGATAGAATAAAAGCAACATTCTGTGCGAACACACACACTTGAGATTTAATTAATTAAATAAAGATATTTAATTAATAAGCATGTACATGCATACGAGTTAGAACTAGATAACTAACTAGTTATGACAGAGAGTTTGATCGTGAAAGCCACTCGGACATTAAATCAGGAGTTAACCGATCAATTTAAATAGATCTTGAGTCGAGTGAGAGTGAATACTTAGATAACTTAAACAATCAACTAAATATAGAATAATCTGTTAAAATAACCTTTATGAATTAATTGATTTATTTAATTCAAGATTCAACATTTAGGGATAAATTAAATAAATAAGATTTATTTAATAAAGTGATGAAGAGGTTGAATGAATAATTAAATAATTAAAGTATTTATTTAATTATAGTCAAAAAATATGATAAACATAAATTAAATAAAAATTTATTTAATTTAAGGAGGGTAACATTAATTAATGACATAAGTAAGTAAAGAGCATTTATTTAATTAATCAGGATAGAATAAAGAAAATGTAAATTAATTAAATAATTAAGATTATTTAATTAATAGATGAATAAACATTAAAGTGAATTAATTAAATACTTAAAAGTTATTTAATTAATAGATAAGAAAAGACTTTAGAAAGTAATTAAATAATTAACATTATTTAATCATGATCATGATAGTACAAATTATGAAGAAATTGAAGTTGCAGACTTAGACCAAATTTCAATGTCTACATTTCTATAACTCTGGTTGATATGCATAGTGGATGTGTTATATCAATTATGTAGTGCATTCAAGCACAACCCATGTTTAATGGGATATTCTAGTGAGTGATCAAGATTTACTAAACCGTATGAATGTTACTTAAAAGAATACAACTTAAACTGCAAACCAAGTTTGTTACATACTTGAATGCAATCTTGGGTTACCACAAACTATAATAATGTGATATGATAATAACCATTATGGAAAGTATTAAAGAAAGACCCATGCTATATAGGATACATTTCCCTTATTAGGTTTACATACCTTAATGATAAAACACAAGCTTCCCACACACTCTAGGATACAATCCAAGATCATACCACAACACTATCAAGACAACTAATTTATTGACCCAAGATTTAAGGTTGTTTTTTAATACCAACAAAAGCATTGGTAAGAGCACGACAAGGGTACAAACCCTAGGTCTCCATATAAACATAAAAAATAACTAGAGTGGATTAGTGAGGTTGCAATACCAAAAAGATTGAGACATTGTAGCTAATAACAAAATCTTGCAATCTAAAGATTGTAGCCAATAACAAGCATACTATGTAGCTCAGTGACATTTGTAAATGCAATCTATGGTAAGAAGAATGATAATCACTTATGGTGTGATAGTTAAAAAGAGGTTGAGCAGTGACAAGATAATGAAGCTCAAACCTTGCATAGTAAAGTGGAGATTTTAATAGTGAGTTTCCTTACCCCCTTGCTGACCTTAAGGTTTTTTCAAATGCTTTTGGCAGTGTTAGACAAGGAAAATGAAATCAGGGAATGACTGTCCAAATGAAGTAATAGTGGTAATCATGGGTTCAATGTTTCTTCTTAGCCATTGTATAATGAAGGTAGTGGATTGCACGTTTGAGTAGTATTTTGAGACTCATGAAAGATGGGAGAATAGTGAATAATACCTTGTGGATTGTGAAGTAGTGACAATAAGGTTGAAGGATCTTAAGACCCACAATACCATGAAACAATGAGTCCCCTGTAGTAAGTAAGTAGGCAGTCTATAGGGAATAGTTTGATTTTATAGAAGGATGCTCATGAAAGGAATCTTCAAGTGACAGTGAGTGAGCTGTTTGAGATTGTAGCTAAGGGTGCAATATCCATTCTTCAAGGAAGTTAGCAAAGTAGTAAATGTGCAAGAAAATAAAATCGTACACAACAAACATTTCACAATGTTATCTTGCATAATGCCTTGAGTTTGAAGAGAAAAATATCATTGTATATTGATGAAAGTAGTGACCTTAATGGTCAATCACTGGCAACCATGACTTTGAAATATGCTATTGTGCTTATGGAGACAACATTTTGAGCAAGGTAGCGAGTGGTGGTTTGGAACAATGGCAGATATGGACTTGCTTTATATGCATACTATGAAATCTAGCTTAAGACAATGTTCTTAGAAGAGATTGAAGGTGGATTATGGAACTCAAGGGTTACTATGATAAGGATTAAAGCAAAGAATGAGATCTATTTAAAATCCATGGTCATGAAGATATTAAAGATGTCACATGCAAAACCCTAACAGCTGGAGTAATGAATACAATGCTAAAGAGGAAAGTGTGTTGGGGAAGATATAGATCTCCACATTATGGGTATGTGCAAGATCATCATGGAAAAAATAGGCCCTTAAGTGGCAAAAAATTCATAAAAATAAGAGTTAGGAAACTTGGCGTAAAAATTTGAATAAGTTATCTATATTATTTCAAAAATATGCAAGAATAGAATATGTAGCAAATTGAATGTAATTTCTAAACTACTAGGTTTATTTTAAAAAAAGAACAATCTATTTGGTGAAAATTTGAAATTTCAATGTAGTAGTAATTAAATTTCAGGGAAAAAATAAGAAGTAGGTGTCTATCTAACCACTATAACCACAATAAAATGATAAAAAATTTTATAAGATTTTAGATATAAGTAGAGGACTCGTGTCCTGATGTGATGCATATTTTTTTATAATTTTTTTCCAAATAAATCATTAATTATGAAATTTTTGTTACAACATTTAAAAAATATAAAAACTCGTATGTCTGACAATCTTAACTTTGTCAAAACTTCATGAAATTCATTTTTTTTAATCCTATAGTATGCGAAGTGTAGAATGTGACACATGTTTTAGATTCAAAAAATGTGATACCATTTGAAAGCTATAGATCTTTCTCAATCAACCTATCAATTAGGACTTTAGTCATAATTCAAATAGAAAATGAATAATAATTATTTATTAAATTCAAAATAAAGCATAATTTATATTGGTGGAAAGGTGAGAATCTCCTTTAAAAACCCTTTTCATTTTATCAATTTTGGGTAAAAAAAAGTCACTAGCCACATACCCATCATATCACCACTTTTTGGCCCATCATGATCCTACACATACCCTTATCTAATCATAGGAAAATACATCATTTATTTATTTTTTAAATTAAAAGAAATCATTCTAAACCCTATATAGGATACATTGATACTTCAAAATCATCTGAAGGAATTTGAGATTATGCAAATATATGTCAATTAAATACTTGGATTACAAACACTAGCGCGAACAATGTAACCCTTTTTGAATAGAGCAGGAATGAGATAAGTAGCACTAAATCCTATGCCTCCTGTCACACACATCTACTTACCATTATCTGTCATTCTTTACTAAAACACTTCTTCATTTTGGCGGGCTAGGCTTGAAAATAATGTTTCAACGAAGGTTTTAGAGTGTGTTTATTAAAATGAAAACTCCATTCTGGAAAGCTACACCTGAAAATAAGATTTCGATGAAAGTTTTAGGGTATGTTTATCAAAGTTTTAATGTATTTTCATGGGCTATATTCTTGATTCCTTAAATGATTTATTCAAATGGATTGTGAATAAATAAATGACTAACTATTTTGTCATTTTTATTTGTGTGACTAAATAATTTTTAGTGAATGACCAAATTAGTCATTTATTTACTCATTTATAGATGAGTTGTAGAACATGAGTAGAATTTAGTCATTTTTAGTTGTGACTAAATGTTTTTTTCACCAAGTCATTTATTTACTAAATTCTACTAGTTAGATGATCATAAAGATGAGAAAAATATTAGATCAAATGGAAAGTTGAATGCATAATCAGATTCTTAGGGTTTGACAGAGAAAATGAGGAAAATTCTTTGTAACATAATTAAATGTTGGGAAGATCAATGCAAGATATAGTGATATCAGATCAGATGTCTTTATGAGGAGTTAGATAGTGATGATGGTATGTAGCTCGAGGTACAAGTAGCTTGCTAGTGAATTTTACAAGCAAAGGAAACCCTAGTAGGAGATTAGAGAAGATCTTGATGATGAAGAGAATTTTGAGGAAGAGATTGCAGATCGGTGGAGTTAAGCAAAAAGAAGACAATTGGAGAATTGTTGGGTAAGTTATATTTTCCATGAGGGTAAGAAGTCTGGAAATGCATACAGTGTTGAATAGAGTTATGTATTACTAAGTTTGCATCAGAGGTAGAGTGAGAGAGTGTGCATAGTAGCAAGATAGAATAGTGAGTGTTCTATGTGTAGAGGAGAGTGCAGAGAAGGGGTGTGTTGTTGAGAGTGTATCTACAATAGAAAAGTGTGTGTTGAAATAAGTGCAACAATGTACTAAATGTAATGATTCATTATAGGTTTTACAGAACCAGGTATATGCAAATTTGAAAATGTTATCATTATACTAAGTTTTGGCTCAGAATAGGGGATTGTAGTCTCCTTGAAGTTGTGACTTTTAAATTAGGGTGTTGTTGCATCCTTAAAGTGGTTTATCCTAAATTAGGTAGTTGATGCTTCCTTGGGTTATATCCCTAAAACATTGTAACATAGATTTTATTTGCGACACTAGATTTGAGCAATAGACTCAATCAACCTTGGTCACTGTAGTTTTTCCCATCTTGGATTTTCCATGCATATCTGGTGTTGTGGGCATGTGTGTGTTGATTTTATATTTACATGTTTATGTTTGCATATTTAGTTTTCAATCTACACATTAAGAGTTTGAGAAATAAATTTGCACAAAGTATTTTGAGCTAAGAAAGTAATCTGCATAAGGTTTTGAAGGCCAATGTTTTAAGGGATAGATTTTGGTATCTACTGATTCACCCCCCTCTCAGTATATCATTGCATTCCAACAATTGGTATCAGATCCCTAGGTTCCCTAAGAGAAGCTTAATCAACTCAGGATAAGATGAAAGCAATGGTTATTTAGAAAATTTTACTTGCATATGATTGCCCTATCTTTGATGGACCAAGATATATTTTTTGGAGCTCATTGATGGAAGGATGTTTGGGATCCATAGGATGTGATGTTTGGAGGTTAGTTGTAAATGGATATATAGTGTCAGTTACACCTCCAATAACTGAAGTTGAAAAGAAGGCATATGAGGATAGTGCTACAACAAGAGATAATTCTTCATGGACTTTCAAGTTTTATGTTTTTCAAATTCATGCATTGTCAACTAACACATGAAGTGTGGAATAAGTTGAAAATGATGTATGGAGATTATGAGAGTTTAGCATAGGCCAATATTTAGACATATGGAAGAGAGTTTGAAAATGTGAAGTTGAATGAGGATATGAAGATCACAGATACATTTAGGAGAGAATGTGCAGCTAGAGGTGATGGGGAAGAAGCATCTACTTCTGGATCTAAGGAGTCTAATGAATTTGAAGCTAATTGCATTAGGAGATTGAGAAGAGGCTCTAGAAAATACAGAGGTAAGCTACCACCTAAATTTTGTAAGTTTGGTAGAATAATTCCTATAGTTTCTAAATGCTTTCATAGTAAAAGGGATAATCCTAAGGAAAAAGAGGACAATAAGGAGATTGAGAAGAAGGAACTACATGCAAGTGAAGAAAAAGAGTAGATCAAATGATGAACATGGAAGTGTTTATGGGTGTGACTCATTTGGAAAAACCACTAATGAAGAGGTTGAGAAGTTTGATAAAGAAGAAGAAGTGGAACTTGAAGATAAACTCATCTATGCTCAGGATGAGATTAGAAGATTGAGAAAAGAAAATGGAGAAAAAATATTGCATGCACAAGAGGAGATAGAAAAGATGAATAAGAGCCTTGAAGAGTCTAATCAAATTGTTATATGCTTGAAGAATCAAGTGGAAGAAGTAATAAGGGTAGATGATGTAGTTAGATCCACACTACAATCTAAATCAAATTAGTGCATGAGATTGGAGGAAGAAATAGTGGCCTTGAGAAAAGAATTAGAAAAATCCAAGGAGTAGATTGATAAAGGATTGAAGTTGAAAGGTGGCTCCAAGACATTAAATAAATTTGTGAGATCACAAAACCCATCTAGATTGAGATCTAGACCAAGAGTGAAGATTGACCTTGGTGATGAAAAATGGAAGAGTTATTTTTCCTCTGCAAAATTATTTAGTATAGAAGAAAGATGTTGCAAAAAGATAGAGGAATCCTGCACAAGGAGTACCAAAGAAAATGCCTCTAGAAATTGAAGATCAAGAAGAGGCGCTGTTGTGGTGAATAAATCTAAAGAAGAAAAGAATCCCATTGTTGATAAGAAGGCCGAAGAAGAAAAGAGACTTTCTATAGACAAGAGGAAGAACAACCATTCAGTTCTTGATTATCAAAATAAGATGACTGCAATAGATATGAAGGTGGATAAATTAGTCCCTAAAAATTTGAAAAAGAAGCAACATATTAAGGGAGTTGATTCAGAAAGATTTTCAAGTATGAGACACATGAAGAATACAAAGAAAATAAAGCCACCTCATCTTGCACAAATAAATTATATCACTAGGTACTCATCATGTTTTCATGGATATTGTTATGTTTGTAATCAGTTTGGTCATAAGGCTAGAGAGTGTAGACTTGCACCTAGAAGGAGAAAAAAACATGTAAATAGAAATTCATTTTCTCCTATTGTAGATATGAATATAATGTGCTACAATTGTAATAATTCTGGTCACATAACTAAGAATTGTAGATTGAACCATGTAAAACCAATAGCACATTATAATAATAAGAAGAGTGTCCCCAAAAGTGAACAATGTTTCACATACTCTTGAGAAGAAGGATGACCTAATAGTGAAAAGAACAAAGATGGTATGGAAAGAGAAAGAATGATAGGAAACACTCCATGAGGTCAACTCTGCCTCACATCACTAAGTGTTAGTGATAAGGCATGAGTCCAAGGGGAGCTAAGTTGATATTTCATCCATCCCTAGAAATGAAGGAGAGATCAAGATAGGTAAAATATGTTTTACAAATTTCTAATGGCTTGATGGTTGCAGATTTATGGTCACATTCTTTCTCCTTGAAATTTTTGTCAAGGTGTAAGAAAATTAGTAGATAGTGGATAGTTTGCTGCAAAAATTGATACAAGCCATTGGTATCAGTTTTTGAAGAAAAAGTGGTGTAGATTCTCTGTTAAGAGAAATGCTTCTTTCCTACTAGAATAAGATATATGTATTAGGGGGATTTGTTCTATGTATATTGCTTTTAAATTGGTATCAAACCATTACAAATTGGTTCATAATAGGTTAGTTGGTACAGATCCCCTGAAATGAAGCTAGTGAAGAATGGAGCAAGGTCTAAGGGGGAGCTACTAGTGGTGTGAAATCAATGTTATACTTGATACAGTGTAGTCCAGGATATCATTTGGTACATGGCATAAAGTGAACTCATTCACAATTGGTATCAGGGAATGATGTCACCAATTGGTGTCTAGAGTATGATTCAATTGGTACAAAGCATGAATTAGAATAAATACAATTGATATTTGACCTGACCAGATCAAATCATGAAATGGCATTCCAATTGGAATCATATATTGTTAATTGGTATAGGGAAGTTGGAGCATGTAGTTTTTCCATTGCAATAAAATGTTGAATGCAACAATTGGCATGAGAGAAAAAAAAATCTACAGTTGGTATCAGCCAAAGGGGGAGCTAAGTCCCTTTTCTATTTGCTAAGAAGTGAAGGCTACATGGTGAATTGAGAGAAAGAAGAGGAGAAAGGATGTGAAAGTGCTCAAAATAATTGAGAATGGGGGAGAAGAAGTGAGCAATTCTCAAAGTAGAGCACAAGAGAGAAAGTTGTGAAGATGCTCATAAGGATGAGAAAAGGTGAATGAATGTCCAAGTAGGATATTAGAGTACAAATAGACCCTTTTCACTTCTTGTCAAAGGGGGAGAATGATTTTAGAGGAGTGATCCCTTTGCCATTGATGTCAAAGGGGGAGAAATTCATGTAAATGCTCAAAGAGGACATCAGAGAAAGCAACAATAGAAGGAGAAAGTAAATATGATATTGGTACAAACATTGAATTAGTTAATCAGTATACTCGAGCATTTAATTTTTTCCATCAATGAAAATGGGGGAGATTGTTGGCATATAGTTGTCATTGATGTCAAAATGGGATTGGAGGAGAAGTGTGATGATCCTATGCAAAAGAACATATTGTTGTCATTGATGTCAAAGTGAAAATTATGTAAGGGAGAATGTTGACATGATGACATGAGGTGAAATGGAGTTGCTCATGCAAGTGAGGATAATGGAATTAATGGAAAGTTTCATTGATGTTAAGGAGAGATAAGGTTAGCTATGAATATGGATCATGGGTATAGGTTGTTGGTAAATGTATATGCTACAATGTTGTCATTGATGTCATAAAGGTATCAAAAAGGTGATGAGTTAAATTGAATGCAAGGAAGATTGTTGGAATAATGACAGAGGATGGGTGTGAGAGTAGTGGATCTGGTTCTAAATGTATGAAGATTTTTTGTTGGTGCAGAAGAACATGTTGCTGAATATGTTGCATAGTTGAAAAAATGTTGCATCTCTCTACAATAGTTTCTTCTAGGTATGTGATGACAAGTTAGGTACTAGATTTGACGTGGGTTGTTTGAGAGAATTATAGTGATCTGATTTTTAGGTCCAAAAAGTGAGGGATACCCCCATAAATGAATTATATTCACCTTTGAGTGTTTTAGAGTTTATTAGTTAAACCTTATGGTTGTTGTAGTAGCAATGATTAGATAGGCTTTTATTTTGTCAGTGAATTGTGCTTGGTAGAAAATGGTTTATTTCTTAAGTCACAAGATTCCAAGTTTTTCTAACCCATTTCATGAGGTTCTAGAGTTTTTTAACCTCCTGACTTAGTGACTTAGCTAATGGAGTGATAAGGAAGAAGGTTCTCTTTATTGTCGGTGAGTCACGGGTTTCAAAATTTCATAACCTTTGACATGAGGTTCTTAAGTTTATATTTTTAGCGACATAGCGATAATGTGAATGAAAGGATGGCATTTGGAAATGACCTATCTAGTGGATCCCACATAGTCAATCCAACAGTAGACCAGAGAGTCATGGGTGCAACAAGTTTCTTCTAATTCATCGTTGACTAGTTGTAGCAGGTTGCAGGTAGCTTAAGTTACTACTTAAGACTTTGAAGCCGTTTGGGGAACTAGCCCCTTCACCTTGCATTTACTAGCCAAAAAAATATTTGGTGTGTCTAATATTTCCTAAGTATCTTGCAAATAAGTCTTTTCTTAATCAACGGTGGAGGTCAAGCCTTAGATATTAGATGGTGTTCGCTGTAGAGATCAGTAAGTTGGAGTTTTCTAGAAATTCTCAACCTCTGACTTGAGGTTCAAAAGTTTAGTTTTTTAGTGATCATGAAATAAGGAGGAAGGAATAGATCTGAGTGGGACCAAAGTAAGTGAGTGGTGATGTTAGAGGTGTACACATAGTAGTAGCCTCTATACCCAGCTGAGAATTCAGTAGGACCCAATCAAGACCCATGGGGCTAGCGGGGAATGGTGAAGATTAAACAAAGTTGATCAAATAGTGCATGATGCATGAATGGTGGGACCTATGAATGTTGCACAAGATAACATTTTCCATGAATGGTAGAGATTGAACGAGGAAGATCTAAAATTTCCCGCAGCGTATCCGGTGGGACCCATTAGGATGGCGATGATGGTGAATAATGACATGTGACGACAAGTGGAGAAAGGACATTTGATCAATAGACCAACTCACATCGTTGTTGTGAGTTGTGTGGTGATCATGTGGATGACAAATGGAAATAGTCCACAAACCCCATAGGGTTTGTGTGGGCCCATTGTCAGATCTCATGGGATAGTGGAATTTGGACATGTGTCTTGGTGGACCCCACATATGGAAAGCCATGTATTAAGGTGATTGATCATGGCACAAGATTAAAGGTAACTTATCCAATGGTAAGGGTTTAAAGGAATGATGATGAACAAAGTTTTAAATGATTGCTTATTGGATGGTCATGATTTACAGTTGCGACAGTGAATGGAAAGTGCAAGATTAAAGCATGAAGTTAGTAGATTGATGGCAAAAATTCAAACAAATAAATCTGAAATGACTAACTCTAGGTGAACAAGGGTTTTTCCTGAAAATTGAGATAGAGAAAGAATTTATTGGTCCAACTATACTTGCAAGCAATTGAATGAAGATTTGATCTTCAAGGTGGAAAAATAGGCTATAGAGGTGATCGAGATCGAATCAAATCGAGTGACCATGAGAAATCATTTAATACATATCTAATTCTAGGGTTTCACAGGTTGTTATTTTTAGCAAATTATATGTATCTAAATTTAATGTTGTGAGGTTTGATGTAGAGGTTGGGTAATGAAGGTTTCTTGAAAATCCTAATAGATGATCGTAGAGATGAGAACCAAGAAAAGATCAAATGGATAGCTGAATGCATTGAATGCATAATTAGATTCTTAGGGTTTGAAAGAGAAAATGAGGAAAATTCTTTGTAATAGAATTAAATATTGGGTGGCTCAATGTAGGATATGGTGATATCTGATAAGATGTATTTATGATGAGATGGACAATGATTATAGCATGTAGCTCAAGGTACATGTAGCTTTCTAATGAAGTTTGCAAGCTAAGGAAACCCTAGCAGGGGATTAGAGAAGATCTGTACGATGGAGATAATTTCAAGGAAGATATTTCAAATTAGTGGAGTTCAGAAAAAAGAAGAAAATCTGAGAATTGTTGGGTATCTTGTATCTACCATGAGGGTGAGATTTCTGCAAGCGCACAAAGTGTTTAATAGAGTTGTGTATTACTAAGTGTGCATCAAATGCAAAGTAAGAGAGCATGCAAAGCAACAAGATAGAACAATGAGTGTTCTATGTGTAGAGGAGAGTACAAAGCAGGGGTGTGTTGTTGAGAGTGTAACTACAATAGCAAAGTGTGTGTTGCAATAAGTGCAACAATGTACTAAATGTAATGATGCATTATAGGTTTTGCAAAACCAAGTATATACATATTTGAATTTGTTATAATTGTATTGAGTTCTGGCTCAAATTATGGGATTGTAGTCTCCTTGAAGTTGTGGCTTCTAAATTAGGGTGTTGTTGCATCCTTGGGGTTGTAGCTCCTAAAATAGGGTGTTGTTGCATCCTTAAAGTGGTTGCTTCTAAATTAGGTAGTTGATGCTTCCTTGGGTTGTAGCCCTAAAACATTGTACTAGAGATTTTATTTGTGATGCATGATTTGAGCAGTAGACTCAAGTAGCCTTGCTCACTGTTGTTTTTCCCATCTTGGGTTTTCCACGTATATCTAGTGTTGTGGGAATGTGTGTGTTAATTTTCTATTTGCATGTTTATGTTTGCATCTTTAGTTTTCAATCTACACATTAAGAGTTTGAGAAAGAAATCTGCAAAAAGTATTTGGAGCTAAGAAAGTAATCTACATAAGGTTTTGAAGGCCAATGTTTTAAGGGATAGATTTTGGTATCTATTGATTCACCCCCCTCTTAGTAGATCATTGTGTTCCAACAAATCAACCCTTGAAAATGCAAGATATTGAATGAAAGTGAGCTTGAAGACCTGCAAAAACACAATATTGCTTCTCCAAGGCTTCAACTTTTCCAGTTACTTGCTCTTAAATTCTCTTGTGAAGAATACTTGAATACTCTTGAATGCTTGGATCTTGAAATTTCTCTTCTAGATTATTTATTAGATGAAAAATGACTTTAGAAGCTTGTTTATATAGGTAATATACCTAATTTACCATTATTTATATCTCAAAAGCCAACATCAACCAAAAATTTTAATTAAAATGTTGAATTTCTTGCTTAAACCCTAAAAAGGCTCAAAATGGGACTCATACACTACTCCTAGTGTATGGGTCCCACCTAGGGGGAATCATATGCCAAGAGTGGCATATGAGTCCAACCCTAGATTTTTGGGGTGGGTTAGAATTTTCAATGCTTTTGTGGATTTTGTCTAGATTTTAGTTGAAATAAGCCACGAGATCCAAAATAAGGGGTGTTAGGGGCCTATTAATGATGAATTAAAGGGTATTTAATGAAAGGGTACACTAAAATAGGTCCAGATTAAATGATAAATTGCACTATCTCCAAGAAGGTAGTACAATTTCCATCATTACAACACCCTTCAAAACACAACAAACAATGTTCATTAACCCACTAAGATACCTTAGATTCTTATATTAGTGAAAAATAAATCCATAGAAAAATATTTTTTTATTAAACCATTAGTAATTTCAATTATAATTATCTTTGTCAAGAATTATAAATCTAGACAAATCGTTAGTTGCTAAAAAGTGAAGGTTAGATGAGAAAAATGACTCAAAAACCATAGAAATTACAAACATGAATAGAAGATTAGTTTTACTTAAAATAAGTGTCATTTTATGTAAAAATGTGTATCTTTATCATGCAAAGGTGCAAATATATGAAAAAGAGGTGCCACTTTATGAAACAGAGGCAAAGTTTAATAGAAAAAGCCTTAAAACAACCTCTAGGACCCAAAAGGGGAAGTTTTCAACCAACCTAATTGGGAAACATTAAAGATAGGGCTATGGGACACTTGTAAACACAAATATATTCCAAAAATATGTTAGTTTATATGATTAAAAAATATGAAAATGAAGAAAACCCTAGATTTCCTAGAAATCTTGCAAGAAACCCTAGGTTGAAAAAACCCTAGAAACACTAATTTATCCAAGAAAAAAATGAAATAGTAAAAAATTAGAGTGTTAGAATGATAAACCTCTACAAATCCAAGCTTCAAATTTTATTCACGTCCTAGATCTAGCTAAAAATGATTGAATCAAAAGTTTATAAAGGGTAATGAAAGCATGGCTTCATACAACATAGGTGCCTAAGTTATGTGAAACAAAAGAACAACTCTATGCTATAGAGGTTCCATTATTCAAAAAAAAGGTTTCACTTTATAGTTTGAGACAAAAAATTCTTTTTGAATTGTGAAAATTCAAGAAGATTTTACCAAGAGAGGGTTAAAATGGATCTAGGTCCCACCAGGCATGTGAAAATGAAGAGGATGGAAAATATTGAAGAAAAAGAATGGAAGATAAAATAAATACAAAGAACGAATGTTGAGTAGTGGTCATTCGGTGGATAGGAAGGATGTCACTCAGGAGTGCTTGTAGGTGTTCTAGGGAACTGATTCCCTAGCCGTGTCTTAGGTTTTGGGGCAATATCTGTGTGCCAGTGGGGTATGAGTGTGTGTCTAGGGTGCGGCCAAGGGTGGTTGTTTTGAGGTTGCCTCTTTTCATTTTTTTCCTAGTTGTTCCTTTTTGTTGGCGAAGGTTTGGGGTTTCCATCCTTTGCATTGGAGTGTGGTATTTTTTCTCTATGTGCCCTACTTGGGCAGTGACCTTTATGTGTTTTATTATTTATTTTTCTTTGTATCTCCTTCCTTAGTGAGCGTTGCTAGGAGAGCAACTCTCTCTTTGCTTGGTTGGGGTGGGGCTGTACTCCAGGAGCCTCATTTTTTGTTGCAATGGTAATGCATATGTCTATGGACAAGGTAGATCAACCCCCTACTTTATCTAGTTTTGACAAGGGGGTTTTTATACAATCTTCTCCAAGTGCAAGTTTGGTACGAAATGGTGTGTTTAAATTGCAGAAGGTGAATGGGTGCCTGGAGAGGACCCAAGAGCGGTTGATGTTAGTGATCCAATAAAATTTGGTGGCTAAAGATTTGGAATACTACAACAATCATATTTTTATTTATAAGATCATGGGGTTGAAGGTTTCTCTTCAATTCCTCTATACCTGGATTTGTAAGACATGGAACCCATAAGGGGACCTTGATATTTTGATGGCTAAAAATAACTTTTATATGGTGGTTTTTTTGTGTATTTTTTATAACAACAGGGATTTTGAAGGTAGACCATATTTCTATAATTAGGTGGGTCTCTTCATAAGACCATGGAATGTTAGCTTTAATTCGGTAGAGGAGTTACCTTCTAGGGTTCTAGTTTGGGTTCATTTTCCTCGACTACCACTTGAATGCTAGAGAAGTGGCAGATTGTAGTCAATTGCTTTGTTTCTAGGAAAACCCATTGGTCCTTCTCAAAAAACTCTGAATAAGAGGATTTTTTCTTATGTGCAGGTATGTGTAGAAATTAATTTGAGTCATCTATTGCTAGATTTAGTTCACATGACTATTGGTTCTTGCTCCTAGACTTAGTTGTTAGATTATGAGATGTTATCTTTTAGGTGTCAGCTATGTCATTGATATGGTCATTTGCAATGAATGTTTCCTCGAGCTTCTAATGTTGCTAGTAAAATTAATTCTCCTTCTTGGCCTAATTTAAATATGGAAAATGGTAAGGCTCCCTTGTAGGGGGGTGGTCGATAAAAAAGGATTTATTTTGACTATGTCTCATAATTGTGGGAGGGGCCAAAAGAGATCCCTCGATGATAGGAAGGAGGGGAAGACCTTCAACATATTTTAGACATTGAAGGATTTGGTTCAGGACGAAGGGTTTCAAGTGGACTTGTAGGAAAAAGTTGGTTCTTTTGCAGAGGTTGTACCTAGGGATTAGCCTACTATGATTACCAATCCAATTCAATTTGGTGTACATGGTTCTCATATGGATACTAATTTTTCTCCTCTGGCTCTTTCTCAGAGTGCATTGGATTTGACACTAGAAGCTTCTAGTGGTTCCTTTGGTGCCGGTAGTGTTCTCTCTAAGGGGAGGGGTGCTCCTGATGTAGGTAAAAATAAGTCTTCTTCCCCAGCCTTGGGTTTACAATAAGTAACCCCCAAAAAAGGGGTTCTTGGAAAACCTCTTACGGTTGGTAGAAAGAAAGATTAGAAAAAGGTTAACCTAAGTGGTGAGATATTGGTGGAGTTGGGTTCAATGAAGACTATTTATGTTCAATTATCCCAACCTCAACAATGATCGTCCTTTCTTGGAATGTGAGGGGTATGAATAGAATCCCTAGACAAAATGCTATTGAAGATTTGATTCATATTTATTCTCCTGATGTGGTTTTCCTTTAGGAAACTAAGTTATCTATTGATAGTATGTTGAGTGTGGCTTTGAAGATTTGGGGACATGGGCAACATCAATGTGTTGGGAAGGTTGGTAGCTTTGGTGGGGCAGCCTATTTATGGGATCCACATAGAGTTAGACCAATTTGGTGGCTCTCTTGTAGAGGCTTTATTTCTTGTGTTGCTTCTCACCTTGAGTCAAGGGAGAGAGTTCTTTTCTCTAACATCTATACTCCCACTAACTTTCAAGGTAAGGTTTTTTTGTGGGGCCATGTTAGATATGTGAGCTCTTTGGACCCTTATCTTCCTTAGATTTTGGCTAGGGATTTTAATGTTGTCACTTCAATGGAGGAAAAGAGAGGAGGTAGTGCTTTCTTGGATCCTTCTTTGGTGCTCTTATAGGATAATTTTTCTCTCTTGAATTTGATTGACATTAGCCCTATTAATGGGGTCCTTGGAATAATAGGAGGAGTGGGGATGCTACTCTTTTAGAATTCTTTGATAGATTCCTAGTGTCTAGTTGATGGGTGGGATATAGGTGGTTGAATAGCTTTGATATTTTGGATGGGTGGGGTTTTTATCATTGGTCGATGAAGCTTATTGTTGAGTTACGTTGACATTGTATAAAATAGTCTTTTAAGTTTCAGCTAATGTGGCTTAGAGATGAATCTCTTCATTATTTTCTTCTTGGTTGGTGGCATCTTGGGAAGCCAACACATGGTACTGTTATGTACTCCTTCCCAAGAGGTTACAGTATGTGAAGTATAGGTTGAAGCATTGGAATAGGGAGCATTTTGGTAATGTGTTTCAAGAAAGTAGAATGCTCTTGCTCACTTGGACTTGATTACTAGGAAGATTCATGACCAGGGCCTCACTGAGGAGCTTGGTATGTAGGGAGTTGTTGTGGTTAAGGAAGTTGAGGAATGAGAATTAAGAGAGGAAATTTTCTAGAAACAAAAGTCTTGAATTGAGTGGCTCTAGGTGGGAGACCAAAATACTTCCTTCTTTCACAATTTTTTCAAGTATAAAAGACAAGGTAATCTTATCTCTTCTCTCTTGTCTTCGAATGGGGAGATTCTTCCCTCCTCTGCTTCTATTTCTATTGAGTCATTTTGTTTCTTTTTTTCTTTATTATCTAAGGATTCCCATCCTGTGGAGGAGGACAAAGCTGTGATTTTAGATAGCATACCACTTTTGGTCACTAGTGAAATTAATGAATCTTTTCTTAATCCTATTTATTTGTCAGAGCTCAAGAATGTTGTGTTCCAAATGAAAAAAGGAAAATCTCCAGGGCTTGATGGGTTCCTAGTAGAATTCTTTCAAGAGTTCTAGGAAGTAATTAAGCTAGACCTTCTAGAGGTTGTTCAAGAATCCTACATGAATAAAAAAATGTTGAAATCCATGAATGCTACCTTTCTTGCTCTTATAGAAAAGAAGGATGGGGCTAATACCTTGGATAATTTTAGGCCAATTTCTTTATGTAATTTTGTGTATAAGATAATTACATAGTTGATTGTTGAGTGTTTGAAAACTTTGCTAAATAGGTTAATTTCTGAGGAGCAAGGGGATTTTGTTGTAGGTAGGCAGATTATGGATGGTTTCATTATTGTTGTTCATACCATTCATTCTATGGAATATTCTAAGGAAAAAGTTATGTTTATTAAGTTGGACATGGCTAAAGCTTATGATCATGTTAAATGGGCCTTTGTATTCAAGATCCTAGGAGCATTTGGTTTTTCTAGTGACTGGATTGGGTGGTTCAAGAGTTGTGTCACTTCTTCCTTTTTAGTGTTGATTAATGGAGAGCGAATGGACTTGTTTGGTTCTTCTAGGGGCTTTAGACAAGGGGATCCCATATCCCCTTACTTGTTCATCCTACTGGTTGGGGGCTTGGGGAAGTTTATTAGATCTTGGGTGGAGAGGGGCTTGATCCAAGGCTTGAGTTGGGGAAGCAATATTCCCCCTCAGTCCCATCTTTAGTTTATTGATGATACTACTCTAATGAGTAGGGCCAAGTTTGAGGAGGATATCAGATGGCATGTCATGCTAGACAGTTATTTGGCTACTTCAATTCAAAGTATCAATGAGGGGAAGTCTTTTATCTATTTCTTTAATACTCCTAGGATTATCCAAAAAATAATTGTTGGAATCCTTCATTTCTAGATTGGTGCTCTCCATTTTGTATATCTTGGCATTTCGCTTACTATTCGCTCGCTTCCTAAATTGTTTTGGTATGGGATTATTGAGAAGTTCTAGAATTTGGTCAGTCATTGGACATGTAGGTGGCTTTCTTCTATGGGTAGAGTGGCTCTTTTAAAGTCTATGGTACAAGCTCTTCCTTTGTACAAGTGCTTCATTCTTTCTACAACTTCTAGCTTTATCAAAGACTTTGAGAGTTTTTCTTGATAGTCTCTTTGGTCTAGCAATCTTCTTCATAGGAATTGGAGTCTGGTTAAGTGGAATGTCATATGTAGGCTGAAGTAGGAAGGTGGATTGGGTTTACGTCAATCTAATTTTAATTGGAAAGCTTTGGTATCTAAATAGTATTGGCAGTGGTGTTCGCAGTAGCATCAGTTGTAGGTGAGAGTACTTACTTGAAAATATATAGGTGTGGTTGAGAGTGTGGATGTTGCTCACTTTAGTTTAGAGGGGAAGGGCTCTATGATTTGGGATACCTTCAAAAGAGGAGATAAGTTGGTCAAGCAAGGGTTGTTTTGGATTTCAAATGGTGGTTAGGATGCACTCTTCTGGTATGATTCTTGGGATGGTCATCCTCCCATCTTGTCTACTCACCCTCATTTGTAGAATTTGTGTCAACATTTTATTGATGTTGGTTCATGTCATGTGGCTAATTTCAATACTCTTTAGACTTTGGGTCATACTAATGTGTTTAGGTGGAAGGATCCATAGGAGTGGCCTCCTAGTGGTGCATCTAGGGATCATTAGGAGCTTGCTATAATTTTTTCATGTTGTCTTTGTAATTCACTTCTTGGGAGAGATATGCTAGCTTGGGGTCCTGATATGAAAGGTAGATTTTTCGTTGCGTCAAGCTATCACATTATTGATAAGTAGTTGTTTGAGATTTTTGAGGTTTTATGGTGGAAATAGGTTTGGAATAAGTTTTTTTGGCCTAAGTGTAATTTCTTCTCCTGGTTAGTGGTGCAAGGAAGGTGCCTCACCTGGGAAAACCTTTAGAAGCATGGGTTTTAGGGTCCTTCTATGTGTGTTATGTGTGTTGGGCATGAAGATTGTACTCCTCACCTCTTCTTTTAGTGTTCCTTCATGAAGGTTATCTAGCACTTTTGGTGGAATCTCTAGTACCTACCATGTATAAATGCTTCTTCTTTGATGAAATTTTGTAGGAGCAAGGGGTCTCCTCCTGTATATACCTCTTTTATTCTCATAGCTTGGATCATTAGCCCTAGTTTGATAATCTTGCATCTCTGGTTGGAGCGTAATCTTAGAATTTTTTTTTGATAAGAAGCTTCTTGTTGGTTAGCTTTGGATGAGAATTCTAGGGGTCCTACTAGAAACATTGATAGCTAAGTGTCTATTCTTGTTGATCTTGGTGATCTTGGAGCGGTTAATTCTCTGAGTCTTTCTATCGAGGGAAGGAGAAATCTGAGTATTGTTCACCATGGGTGTGGGCGGGAGAGGGGTAGTCATATTGGCCACTAGTCCCCCCTACTTTGGGGGAGTTGAAAATAAATACTGATGGGTCATCTAGAGGTAAACATAGGAATTTTGGAGTTGGTGGTATTGGTAGAGATAGTTTAGGAGTGGCACTATTTTTCTTCTCTATATATAGAGGTTAGCATAGTAATAATCTCATGGAGGCTACAACTATTCTTCTGGATTTAGAATGTGCTTGTGCTCTTGGTTGGAGGCTGATTTTTTGTCAATAAGATTCTTAGGTTGTCATTGATATGCTAAATAAGAGAGATTTTGAGGATGTGAATTGGTAGTTAGCAGTGGTGGTAAAGAAAATTGTTTCCCTGAGCATTGCTCTAGATTCTATTTATTTTTCTCATGTTCCTCAAGAGTGGAATAAGGTGGCTAATGGTTTGGCTAGGTGGGAATCAGAGTAGATGGGGACCTCGAATATGGATGATTTGGGAAACCTCCCTAGAGATTTGGCCATTGTTCTTGAAGATTGGATTATGGAAGATATGAGGTGCTTCTTGGGTCTAGCTTAACTTTTGGTTTTTTCTTGTGCCCTTGGTGGGTTTGCTTCATTTTGTTTTGTAATGATTTTATGAATCAATAAATTTTTTACTCACTCATTTAAAAAAAATAAAAATACAAACAATACCTTCACTTAAAATATTTTCTTCTCTCCTTGATTGAGTGGAAATGGAGTGCAACTTATTCCATTTGATTTGTTTTTTGATATTGATATGCAAAATTTTGTTCAAGTTTTAGTATAACCTTGATATGAAAAATCAAAATGACAATATGTAGGTATGATAACTCGATGAGAGTTCAAAAGATCAAGATGATTTTTGGAGATATGAGATGTTATAGGTGTAAGAATAATCATGCATTAGATAATAATTAATTAATATTTAATTGATTATAAGTCCAATTCATTTCATGTACTTAAGCTAAACTTTGGAGTGTTTTTTATGTTATAATTGAAGTGATATTTTTTTAGATCACTCTATCTCATCATATAGGATGATGAAATTTTTCATGATCTAATCCCTTTATTATTTAGGTTTCCTCCAATAAAGCACTCACCGTCATTGTATTATCTCTCAACTCCATGAGGACTCTTGAGGTTCATTCTATATGTCTTTCTTGGTGATGATAGAGTAGATTATTGTCTACATCTCTCTTGTGTCGAAGGTGTTTTTTTGTTCTTTCATCTTGTAGTTTGTGTTTATTCAAAATTCTAACATGGCATCAAAGTGTGGAGTCAGTGAACACTTTCTCGATTTTGATGGTTTTTTTCTTCAACTAGGGTTATAGGAGTAAATATGGAATCTTCACTATTTTTTTTGCAATTTTTGGAGTTGGACAATATTTTGGTGCATGTATTGTATACTATTTTTTTTAAATCTTTCCTAGGGTCATATGAATAATTTATTTTTCTTTTTTTTTGATATTTTAGAAAAATGGGAAAATCATGATAACTTTTGGTCAATTATCAAATTTTGGTAAAAAAAATGTCATTAGAAAGCTAGTTTTAAAAACTATCCAAAGGTGCTAGTTTCTTTCTTAGATTTTTTTGCTATTACATTTTACTACCTGTCAAATTCAAAAGTGCCATTTTCACTCCTAAGCTCAAAATATTTGACAAGTTCTCTAGTTTTCACAATTACAATGATGTTGCATTGGTGGTTCAAAGCTCTTCACAACCATCCATGCATTTTTTCTAGATTTTTATCCAAGTTTATTTTTTTTGTTTCTTAATAACATTTTGGTGAATTAATTAGATGTTTTAGCTCCTAGAAACTTTTTGTTAGTGTGGGATGATTTTTTAAAGTTGTTCTACATGTATTTATAATTTTTTGTGATATTTGGACATTTTAGATATCTTTTACATGCAATTTCTATTTTGTAGATGCACTGAGATAAAGTTTCATTCTAGTGTATACTTTTTGGAGATTTACCACATCACACCTTTGTCAATGTAGCATAAAAAATTGTCACCTTTGACAATTTCACACTAGGTTTAACTCCCCCTATGTGCTTGGACCTAATTATGCATTTAATTTTCCCATAAATTATAAATATCTTTAGAAAATTAAAAGATGATATTGAAAATAAACATTTCATATTTCATATTGATGTTTAAGGTCTCGACCAGGATGCGTCTAGACTACTATGCCCAATGCCCTTGTACAACCCTTTTTCGCTAAAATTTAAATGTTTTGGTGTTGCTATTTTAATATTTGAAAATTTGAATTTATTTGTTAGCTATCAGTATTTGATTTTTAGGAAATCAAAAGAATTCCATTTAAACAATTTTATTGAGAAAATTGAGCATCCTAAATTTAGTCAAGGCTAGTCAAGAGAAGAATTAGCAAAACTACAACAATATTTATTTCACTCAAGCATCGTATTAGCCATGCATCATGTTTTTGTGTATTTTTTTTTATGTTTCATGTTTATTTATTTTCTACTTACTAACACTTTCAATACTTCAAATCAAGCATCAATTTCTCCTTGAAGGTGATGAGTGCATGACTTTATTCCATCAAGGAATGAAAAATTGAGTGGTTAGTTGCAATAATTTATCAATTTATCACTTATTTGTCATTTATCCTCTACCTGATTGAGGGTATGCTCTATTTTCATATCATCATAGCCATTGTGGAGGTAGAAATACCAAACCAAAGTCTTACCTAGCAAAGCCCTATACGGTACAACTCTTCACCCTCTTTCATGTGTGTAGGTTTATAGATCTAAAGAAAATAGGAGGAAGACTGAGGACTAATTTGTCATTCATGAATTCAATCCCTAGAAGTTATCAAATCAAGGAAAGTTGATTTTATCAATGACAAACAAAGTTTTTATAGTGACACCAAAAGAGAAAGACTTACAAATCAGAAGCAACAAGAGCGTGAAGTCAAATATTGAGTAGATGTTAGCAAATATAGGGTTCCCAATGCCTTTGTTCAGTTGTTTAAGGACCAAATTTATATGATAGGTTCTTCTCTATTTTCCCTCTTCTTTTCTAAAATCTGTTTATGTATGTTTATTTTGTGTTTTTATGAAATCTTAATAGTTTTCTATTTTTTTATAAACAACCTAGGAACATCATTACATCATATAATTCAGTCAATCAATGTATGTTTATTTTGTGTTTTTATGAAATCTTAATAGTTTTCTATTTTTTTATAAACAACCTAGGAACATCATTACAATATAATTCAGGATTAAAAATCTAATCCACCATTCTAGCTCTTCCATTAAGGTTTTCATTCAAGTGGGTATTGAGATTACTTTTAATCCTTCTCTTAATGTCAACATTAGAAGACATGTGATTTAGGATCTAGATCCCCTTTTCAAATCTAACATTTTGGTAAACTTGATGATTTTTCACTTTAATTCTTCTGAAATCTAAAGCTTATCATTTTAAAATATGAGTATCTTAGGTTTTATGAATGCATCACTTATGCATACATTTTTTCATAAAAAGCATTACAAAAATCAAAATTTGTATAGATTTTTCTATTTAAATGATAAATAGGGTTAATTAAGTCATTGCTAAATAGATATAGCTCATAATTACATTGAAAAAATTGTATTTGGTCATGTTGAAATCAAAAAATGAATCTAAATCTATTTGAAGTTGTCATTTCGACATGTGCATATAGTTGAGAAAGTGAAAAGTTGCATTGTTGTTACTTCAAAAATATATAAAAAATATCAAATTTCTATATTTTTCAAATTAGGATCAGTTAATTACTACACTTTACACCCTAAAAATTACATTTGTATTGCATTATTGCTTGAAAGTTTTGAAAATTATATGCATAATTTTGTTACATATAGAAAAATTGGAATATTATGTATTTCTAGTAATCTTCTATTATCAAACCCAAATAGTTATAGATTAGGACTCTTACACATTGTAGAACATGTTGGTGTTTCCAATGTTGGAGATTTTCTAGTGTTGTCATTAGTGTTGTCAATGATGTGAACCTCTAGTATGGTCAAGGATATTGTTGCACTATGTTGGCATTAGTATTGTGATTTGATTTCAACCTATAGAGTGGTCATGTTGAGAAGTTTTTGTGGTATTGAGTAGGTGTTGCATATGTTGTAGATATGTTGAGAAGGTCCTTGTAGTGTTGTTAATGCAGATGGTTCACTTGGTTTCCAA
This sequence comes from Sequoia sempervirens, assembly GCA_007258455.2. Classification (NCBI taxonomy): domain Eukaryota; kingdom Viridiplantae; phylum Streptophyta; class Pinopsida; order Cupressales; family Cupressaceae; genus Sequoia; species Sequoia sempervirens. The sequence goes on from VDFB02285264.1 coordinate 61,500, forward strand.
GTTCTTTTGAGAAAAATTGAATAAAAGAGTGTGTAATGTGAGAGAGGTGTATTCAGTGTTGTGCTCCACATTTATTCATGGTTGAAGATATTCTTGGATGGTTTGGATGTGACAATCAAAGGTGTTCAAAGCTGTTATATCTAGAGTTTCAACTTTTGGATAGTGCAATAGTGGAAGTTGTATTTGACAATGTGTTGCTTGTGAAGAAGGTTGTCTGGGAGAAATGAGATTGCTCTGCACTTAGATCTACATTAAGGTTTCTTTTCTTGTAGATTTAGGAACATGCTCAAATTATTTGTATCTACCTTTCCTTGGAGTATCTAGTGTTGAGTTGTTTCACAAGGATAGTAAGAAGTGATTTTTGTAGTGGCTAATATTCACCAATTCACTAATAGTTGAAATTTGGGAATCCAAATTTGGCTAATAGTTCAAGCTATACTATGACCTGAATCACCACATTTAAAAAAAATAAAATATTTTAGTATCATTTAAATCACCAAAGAATTTATTTTATTAAAAAATTTAACTCAAAAATTTCCCACAGTATTCGATACATAATTAGATTAGATTCACCTAATTTTTATAAGTTATAGAAAATAAATAAATTGATTTTCCAATAGTATATCATAATTATTAATTTCTTTAAGGCTATATTTCAAATTTTTATTTCCACCATTAACTTATAATATAATATAATGGCCCTCATTGTATTCTACGAGGTAAAATGTACCCGAGATGTAATGCTCATGGGGCCCAAAATTTCTTTTGGATCGTTGATCTCTATGAGGATTACATTTTGGGTATATTTTACCTCATATAATACAATAAGAGTTGTTAGATTATACTTAAATCAATGTTGGAAACTAAATATTATAGAGCTTATCCCTTAATTCCATTGATGATTTCCACCCTTAGGCCCCTATTTTTCTGTAAGAATTATTTTTTCATAAAGAAGGATTCACCATCATAATTAATGAATTGTCCTATTATTTTCCAAGATTCACCAAGATTTCTACAAAAAATTAGTGATTTAAAAAAACTGCCAATAAAATTAATATTTTTTTGAAAAAAAGGAAAATTTTGCTAATAGAAAGTAATATTATTTTTTTAAATGGAAGATTTGCTAATGGTAAGTGAGATGTATTTCTGTGTTAGTGTGGATGGTTGCACATAATGAAAGTGTTCTTTAGTTTTAGGTGGTTGTGATAGTATTTTTGAATATTCTAATGGTTTTGGATTATTCTTGGATGCCATGGAATGTTTCTATGTAGTCCATGTGGTATTTTCAAACTTGGTATATTGTGCATGTGGTTGCTTGTTAGTGTTAGTGTAGGTTTGGCCAACCTGGTATGCTAGCACTAATTACAGAGGTTGTTTGTGGAAGTGTAGTATGGAATTTGGTGTAGATTTGGGTCCTAATTAGCCCTTAGTGTGGTCTACCTTCACTTATTTCCACTACAAAAGTGTTTGGTGTTGACCTATTTATTTGTTGCATATTTGAGGTGCATACATTTTATTGTGGCTAACTTGGAGAAGTTTTTGAGGTTGTGAAGGATATATAAGCAAGGTTACCTATTGGAGATGCATGTGATAGATGTGTGAGTGTGATCAATTGTGTTGATCTAAGTGTGAGATTAATTTTCTAAGGCTATCAGATGCAATAAGTATAAGGTGTAAATTTTTTAGTTTTCTTAAAGTTTCTGAAGGCAGTGAGTCGAAGGTTGTAGATGGTGCAAAGTTATAGTGGTATATTTTTCCAATTTCCCTAGGATAGTGAATCTCTTTTTAATAGTCAAGATTCTTCAATTCTTCTTTCTTTTGGATAGTGAGTCCTTTAGGTAGTGAGTCATTCTTCTCTTTTGGGAAATGATCCTTTCTAGTAGAGAGCCTATTGTATTTGGTCTTGTTATTCACACACACACACACACACACACACACACACATATATATATGTGTGTGTGTGTGTGTGTGAACTAATCCTCACCATGATTTTTCCCTGATTAGGGTTTTCCATGTAAATCTAGTGCTCTCTTGTGTATGGTGTTCAATGTGTTTATGTTTCATATTTTTACATTATGTTGATGATTAATAAGGGTTCTATGGCTAATGTGGGTTTAAGGTTTTAATGTACAAATTATTCACCCCCTCTCAATTTTCCTATTTATCTAAGAATTAGCATTAGAGTTGTGGTTCCTTGGAAGAATCATAACTACTTGAGGTAGATCTAGATGGAGCACAGGAATGGTTTCAAAGATCCTATGTTCGATGGAACAAATTATGCTTACTAGAAAGCTAGGATGGAAGCCTTCCTCATCTCATTAGGGTTTTGCGTCTAGAAGTTAGTTGAAATTGGATATAGTATTCTTGCTAATGGTATGATATGTGATGATGAGGTGAAGGATTATGAGAATAATGAAAAATAAATAAATGTTATCTTGAGTGGTTTTTCTGATTCTAAATTTGGATTAAAGGTGATAAGTCTTAAAACTAGTAAAGAGGTTTGGGTGAAGTTGTAGAGAATTGATTGAGCTAATAAGGTCAAGAAAGCAAAGATGTAGAATTTCAAATTCAAATTTGAAAACCTAAGGATGTCAGAAGATGAATACATTATAGCCTACATGCTCAAAGTGGATGAAGTTGTTAATGCCATCAATGGTCTTGGTGGTAGGCCAAATAGAGTGAAGTTGTAAAAAAGGTATTAGGAACTCTTCCTAAATCTTATAGTTCTAAAATTTTTGCTATCGAGGAAGCTCATAATTTCGATCAATATTATAGAGATTAGATGTTTGGTGCTTTAATTTATTTTGAATTGAGAGAGTTTGGTTAAGATGCTACAAAGAAAGAAAATGCCTTTAAATTCAACAAAGTAGAGAAGGATGATGAATCAAATCTTGATGATCTTTATGAGGTGTAAGGAAATTTTGTAAGGAGATTGAAAAAGGGCACAAGAAAATACAAAGGTAAGTCACCCTTTAAGTGTTTCAATTGTGGAAAGATAGGTCATTGTGCTTCTAAATGTCGAATCAAAGTTACAAATGATAAACGAAAGGATCATAAAGGTACATCTGTCAAGAAGAGTTATTATGTTGAAAAGGATAGTGGTAAATATAATGATGAGGAATTAGATTATCCTTATGAGTATAGTGATGAATTCTTGACCGTGGATCTAAATATGGGAATTAATTTTGCTAATCCTAAAAGATGTATGAAGGAAAATGCTCTAAAAATAGGTTAAAATATTGAAGGAACTATGTTGACTACTTTTCACACAAGAGAGGAGAGAAACTATTGGATAATTGATAGTGGTTGCTCAAATCACATGATTCATGACAAGAGTAAGTCTATTAAACTTTGGAAGTATGATATTGGTCTTGTTATGTTTGGTGATAGATCTGCTAAGATCTGTGGAAAACATTCAATTAGCTTCGATGAAAAGCATAAAACAAATGATGTTCTTTATGTCAAGGGTCTCTGGAATAATCTTCTCAGTTAGAACAAATGTGTAGTAGAGGATACAATTTGGTGTTTCAAGATGATGGTTATGAAATCAAAAAAGGAAGCTTTAGAACTTTGGTTGTTGTAGGAAAAATGACTGAAAGAAATGTTTATGAACTCAAATTTGGTGGTGTTAAGTGCTTTATATCACAAATTGAAATGGAATATGGTTATGGCATAGAAGGATCCATGGTTACTACTACTCATCCAATGGGTTTGGGCATAAGGATTTTGAATGAAAATTTAATATGGCAAGAAGTAAATTTTCTCCACAAGGTGTCATATGCTATAAATGTAATAAATTGAGATACATAGCTAAGTTTTGTAGAGGAAAGAATGTTAAACCCTATGCTTAACAAAATAAGATTGATCTCATTGAAGAAAAGAAGAAGATGAATAAGATCTAGATGAGAAAAAAGAGAGAATGATGTGAATAACGAATCTATGCCAAATTCTAGTGTAGATGTTTCCTCTAGAAACTAGATAGAGAGCATTGGATCATGGAGAGTTTAAAAAAAAAATCCAAACCCTTGCCAAAGATGAGATGTTGATGTCTTCATAATACTAGTGCATGAGAAGGTTAATATATGCTTGATCAATTGGTGAAATATTAAGTGAGAAATATTTTGATTTAGAGATTTGTAGAGTGCTTAGAAGTGCATGTGATGATTTAGAGAAAGCTTGACAATTTTTTACCTATTTTTTTACTATTGTTTTTAATGCACATCCTAGGTCATGAGTAAAGTGCTTTTATTTCATTTTGCATATTCTAAACTAATTTATATTTGAGAAATCAAAAGAGGAGAGTAGAGAAAACACAATCTAAAGTAATTAAAGAGTATTGATTGAAACCTTGCCAACGAGATTCCACAAGGTATTTACAATCTCTTGTAAACCCTAGTTCAAAGAAGTTCATAATGTTTACTCCTCAAGTTGTTATTGTGGTTGAGAAGCCAAGACCTAAGTTTAAGAAGCACCCACACAAAATAATGGAAATAGATAAAAAAAAGGTGCATTTTCTAGGGTTCCCATAAATGTGTTGCAAATGGAAAATGTGTGAATTTATATTTATTTGAAGATGGGAAAATATAATCATTCAAAGATTTCAGATTTTAGGGACAAAGACCTAACTAGAGATGACTTCTAGTTGAAACTAGAGTATACAAGCTTGTTGAAGAACAAGTTGGATGTATGCACAGAGATTCCCAACTTTTGTTTTGCAGATGATTGGGTGAAGTTTGTTTTAAGAAGAATTCACAATGAATTTACATGGTTGGACATGTTGCATATGATTAACAAAGAATCAATAGGGATTGTTATTGGGTTGATCTCCATAGGACCTATTGTGGAAATGAAGGTCATAAATAATGAAGTGGTGATGAAGCTTACTAGAGCTAATTTTGACAAGTGTGACCTAATAGTGGATAACATCAAAGGTCTTGTAGTCAAATATGCCTCAATCATGATTTCTTAAAATATATTCTACATAAATAGAGAGGGTTGTTCCACTGCCATAGTGATTCACACGACACAACACATGATGAAAGAAGGTAAACACTTTGATCTATGTGAGATCCTAATATTGCATTTGTTGGAAAATTTGTAGAGGAAAACAGAGAAAAAGTACCCTTTCTGGTATGGTACTCTCATCATTTGCTTAATTTTTTACTTTCTCAATGAGTTTCCTAGACTAAAGAATGTAGTATAGCAAGACAATATCCATGTAGTTGTTCAAATTAGGGATGATTTGTCTTGGTGTGAATAAATGTCTTGTACCTAGTTATTTCACTTACTAGGGACTGAGGGGACATATTCACATGTTAAGTTTACTTAGGTCCTAAGATTCTTTCTAGAATGTGTTAATTGTCATTAGTTGTTATCTTATCTTTTGACAACTACCACATGTGACCTAGGTAGTTGCATCTCACCTTGGCTATATAACCAAGGGGTCTCTACTACACAACTACATTGAATCTTTTTGCATTCATTGATAGGAATACAATTTATTCTTATCATATTGATATTCTAAGTATTTTGTGCTTTCCATAGGACTTTAGATCTTGGGTGGCTATCTCCATAGCGAAATATTACATCATATTAGAGCTTGTTGAGTGCCTTGGTTAGTCTTTTGGGAGATCTTTAGTGCAATCTTGTATGTGTGTGATAGAAAAACTAGATTTTGGGGGGTTCCATTTTTGGCCTTGTATTATAGGTGCAATTTGGGAGCTTGTTGCATCATATTTGAGCTCACCATTACAACTGGAGTGTCCAAGAAAGTCATATTTTCCTTTTTTTTTTGTCCTAGTTGGACATTGGAGGAAAAATCTACAAGGTTTTGAAGATTAATGTTGGTTGTTAGATCTAGGAGATAGCTATATTTTCAGTGCATTTTCAACCAAAAAGGACATTGCCATCACATCCAGAAGGGCCAAAAACCCCTAAATCGACTACCAAATCATCAAATTTGGACAAAATTGTTGGCCAAGCCATATGGCCCAACCATTATGATGTTAGTAAAAAAAAAAATTGTAAAAAAAGAATTATTTTGTTCTACGAAATATTTTCTCAAAACAAAAATCATTCAAAAAAAGTTCATTTTGTAGTTAAATTTGCAAAATATTTTATAAATAAATAAATAAAGGGAATCATACCTTTCTTACATAGGATACTTCCTGTACCGTGGCACCACGTGGTAGGAGGTCACTGGCTTGTGGTCCCCATGTAGACCCTCCATCGGCAAGCAGACCCTCCACCGGCAAGCAGCTAATTTTTATAAAACCAACATTCAATTAAAAAATAGAGGTGAAAATTTATAAATCCAACGACAATCTTTGGAAAATCGGTGGTCAAAAAGTCAACCATTTGGCTCTAGGGTATATTTCATCAACTCAGTGAATATTTTGGTAGGCATATGATGGTGACCTATGACGGTTTGGAGACCATCAATTTTAAGCTTATGCAGAATCATGATGGCCAAATGACTGTCAAATTTATGATCAAAGTTTGATGATGTCAGCAGACATTTAAATATTTTTGGACCCCCTTCCATTGGCTTTTTTATTTTACAGTTCAACTTCAAATGGCCATAACTCAGTCATATTAGCTCCTTTTCTCGAGCAATATTTTTAATTTGGGATATTTTTCATGCTCTATGTGCTAGTGCAATCAGTTTCTAATTTTGATTCAAGTATTTTTCAAAAAAATAATTTTTCATAGGTGTTGCTGAATTGTCAGCATTTTGAAACTTTCGGGGCTCCGTTCAACCTCATATAGACTCCTTTTCAAGTGCAATTTTTTTAAAAGTACATATTTTTTTGATAGCTTCATAGTGGTGCTATTAGTTTGTATTCATTGTGAGCAGAAAATGTATTTTTAGCACATAGCCTTATTTGGCTCATTTGGGCAATTGTATTGCATAGATCATAGTTTGATCTTTTTCATGTTGATCATAGTTTGATCTTTCCTTGTTGTGACAATTGTAAGCATTGAAATCAAAATTCCACTTAGCTAATTCTTGCAAGTGGTAATTGTAACTGCACTAAGTATAAAGTGCCAAATCATTTTCTTAGGGGGGGGATGTCATTGATTGAATGAATTTGGGGGGTTTGTGTTGTGTGATTATGCTTTGACTTCACACTTATTCTCTTCATATTTCAGGCATGGGTCATCCTAAGTTTTCTCTTTTAATTCCACATAAATAAGAAAACTTAGAAAATTATCTATATGCCTACCAATGGAGCCTTGTCATGCACTATTTTCTCCCCCAACTGGTAGTTAACGAGGGCTAATTGCTCCTACAAACATCCACTTGGAGGGTTTCTTCATTTTATTCTACTTCGAGACACTTTTGGTTGGCTTCTTCATCAACATTTCTAGATTTGCATCATGATTGTTGTAGTTCTCCTCTTCTAATGTTGCAATCACACTAAAATAAAGTGCCAAAATCCTACTATTTTAATGTACTATGTCACACTATATGCTTCTTTGGATTGATATATGCATCCAGTGTTAGCTCCTATTTACTTAGTGAATGCAGTGGTTGGTTACCCATATATTTCAATGAGATGGACTAAACACCATACAAAAACTTCTATTTTGGAAGCATTCTACTTTTCTTTAGCAATTTGGTTCTACATCCAAAGACTTGGTATATGTCTCCATTTGAGATAGGGTTGTACGAATCTGTCAAGAGAGTGTCCAGTTGATACTCGTATAGTTGTCTCCTTGGTTTTGACCTTATTCCTATTGCAATGTGGATCCATTGGTGCAAGAGAACCCACTTCCTCTCTATTTTATTGAATTATTTTGATAGGCAGTGTTGATAGGGATTTTGTGTTGAGTCTATAAGTACAAATAAGGTCCTCAGTGACCATTTTGTGATCCTTAGTCAACTTTGAAAGGCCACTGTATTCACTTTGTAATGAATGTAAATCAAATGGAAAGAAGTGTCAAAGTTGTCAAGGTGGTGTCAAGATAGGTATTAGGTAGTTTTCTTGCACAAGTCATGGTTCTTAAATGAATAAGGTCTCATTAGACCCATTGAAATAGTTTAGATGCTTAGAAGGGTCAAACAAGCAAACATTGCAAAATGTATAATGAAGTTTTCATTAGAAGCATGTAATAGTGGAATTAAGAACTCCAACGGTTATAAGTAGTTAAAATTTCAGTTGGAGGACAGTTGGTCATTTATTGGAGAAGATAAACCTCTAAAAATGGCATGGCAATACATTTGTAAAGTTGGCTTGAAAATATTTGAATAAACAATAAGAAATATCTCTATTTTTTGTTCATTTTTCTAAGTTTTTCTCATTCTTGCAAAACTGTATGAGCCTGTACAGTCAAACTTGGAAATGTAAGCATTCACATTTTTTATTAGAGTGTATTAGAATCCTTTTACATTGATATTGAGAGAATTTAAAAGAGTTTTGCTAAAGAAAACATTGTTTTCACTGTGACTGGCCGAGAGCGTCCTATTTCAGGGTTTGTGATAAAAAAGCATGCATTAAAGGGCCCTTACACCTTTTGTATCTATTGTAACTAGTGTAATGGGCCCTTGTAAGACTAAAATGTTTTAGGATGTAAGACTAGGGTTGTAGGGGAGGAACAAGGGAGATAGAGTGTTGTTTTGATGATCTTCTTGAAGAAAAAATACATGAAAAAGGAGTCTCCACCCTAGGGTTTGAAGAAATATTTGGCATTCTGGAACTTTCTTTGATTTTTAAGCATATTGGAGTCTAATGGAAGGTGTTTAGGTTGGTGGAGAGGTCTGCGAAATTGTAGAAGTGTCATTTTCAGTAAACCCTCTTAAATTGTGCACAAACTAAGGGTTTTTGGATTTGGAGTGAATTAGGCCATACAAGGGGAATCTAATTGTGGAATATATGTTTTCTTGGCATTTTATTTTCTTCCTCAATTATTCAAGGGTCTATGTTGAGTTTGAAGGTATGCTGCTTTGGAATTTTAGGCTAATTGAGAAGCCTTTTCAAGGGTAGGTGTACTGGAAGTCTATGTTGGTCCAAAGAACTTGTGGGTGAGTTTTTGATATGTGTTGTAACTATACTAAGGGTATCTAAAACCATCAAGAGTTAGCCTAGTGATTTGGAAAGTTGTGGAATAAAAGGTCAAAAACAAGCGCTACACTGCTACTATGAGTCAAGGAGTTAAAATGTGAAAAAATGCATTTGTTTCTTATCAAAATTTGAGAGTTGTTTAGAATGTTCAAATAAATAGTTTTATTTTTTGTTAGATTCCTCTTGAAGGAAAGTTGAAAAATGGTTTGTGACTATGCCCTTGGGTCTGCATCATAGTGGTATCAGAGCCTAGTGGAAGATCTTGTGTTGGTGTTTGATTTGGTTTTGTAGGTGGTTGAAAAGAGGATTGTGAAAATGCCTCCTAAAGGGAACCCTGTTGCAAGGAAGATTGATACCCATGACAAAGATATAGCAGCTTTGAAGTGGGACATGGCCATGATCAAGTCTAAAGGTAGAATGCTTTTGAATGAAAGTGATTTTGAGGAGGAGAAAACCTCTAGTGAAGAGGAGGAGTTGGACCCAGAAGATGCAAGGACAACAAAACTGTTGAAGGCTGTAAAGAAGGAAGAACATGGAAAGATAGATGTGCCTATGTATGGAGGAAAACTTGACAGTGAGGAGCTCTTGGATTGGATGGAGGCTCTAGAAATTTACTTTGATAGTGAAGATGTTGTTGAATCACACAAGGTGAAGAACGACAAGACAAGACTCAAGGGAAATGCCTTGGTATGGTGGAATTTGTGCAAGAAGAAAGGAAAAAGCAAGGGAAAAGCAACATTACATCTTGGGAAATAATGAAGGAGAAGAATAAAGGTAAATTTATTGCTAAAGACTATAATGTTTAGTTACTTAAGAGGCTTCAAAATCTGTGACAAAAAGATTTAGATGTGCAAACCTATACTGAAGAATTTTATAGGTTAAGTATAAGAGCCAAGCGTGATGAGGATGAAGAAGAACAAGTGGCTAGGTACATCAATGGGCTGAGATACAACATTCAGGATGAAGTTAGTGTGTTGACACCAAAAATAGTGGATGATTGTTTCCAAATGGCTATTAAGATTGAAGAAAAATTGAAGAGAAGACAAGAGAAGGAAGAGGTAGTACATATAGGGGAAGAGGTACAAGTTCAACATCAAGGAAACCTAAGGAAGATCATGAAGATGTTGAGAAAATCAAGGAACAAGTTCCTGAAGCAAGAGGAAGATGGAGAGGAGGAAGAACCAACTTAAGGAAAAGAATAGATTATAGTGAATTCTTAGGAAGATGATATAGGTGTAATGAGTTTGGAAACCCATCATTCAAGTGTCCTGAAAGGTTTAGTCTTGCAACAAGTGGGAGTGAAAGGAAAGGTGATAAAAGAGTGCAATATGTGCAAGGAGATGAAGAAGAGAGTATGAGTTCACCAAGCAGATTTGCAGATCCAGAAATAGGGGAAGCTCTTATGATAAGAAGGACCTTGTTGCAATGACAAAAGGAAGAAGATCTAAGCCAAAGAAGGAGTCTCTTTAGAACTACATGCAAAAGCAAAGGTAAGGTATGTCAAGTTGTAATTGATTCTAGCTCTCAAGATAATATGGTGTCTAGGGAGATGGTAGATAAGTTGGGTTTAGAAAGAATACCACATGTTGCACCCTACAAAGTTTCTTGGGTCAATGATAGCCAAAGTTTGATAGTAAATGAGCAAGCCTATGTGGATTTCCAGATTCGGGAGTACAAGGATAGAGTCCTATGTGATATCATGCCAATGGACTGGTGCAATCTACTCTTGGGGAGGCCATGGAAATTTGATAGGAAGTCTATGTATGATGGCTGGGAGAACACATATACCATCAAGAAGGATGACAAATTTTTTAAGTTGACTCCCTTGAAAACAAGTGGAAGAGATAAGGGTAAGTCCAAGGTAGTAATGTTTGGTAGGAAGGAGCCTTTAAGGCTTGAAGACAAAAAGGATAGTGCATATTCTGATTTGGAGTAGAGTTATGGTGCTAAGAAAGTGGAGTTAGGTGAAGGTGAATCTATTGGGAAGATGGTAAAAGAATTTAAGAAGGGTGATGCTCAAATGGAAATGAAAATTGATGTGAAGGCTATGGAGCAAGCTGATCTGAGCAAGGATCATGGTGAGTTATTGATGACACCACAAGGAGAGGCCAAGCCAAAGGAAGAACTTCTAATTGGGACAATAAACTACCCTATAACAGTTCCTGGAGAACAAAGATAGACAAGTCTTGAGGGGTCTCTCACATTTGGTAACACACTGATGGAGGGGAATGTACAAGCAAGGAAAATAGGTTTGGTGTCTTATTTCAAGAGTCAGAGTGAAGTGGATTAAGTAAACAAGGAGACAGGGATCTACACAGTTGAAAGGACAAAGTATCAAGTGTGTGCAAATCTGACAGGGTATGTACAAAGTATAGGTACAATGGGTAGGGAAAGGAGTGGAGACAAAATGCATATGGGACAAAGAACTATGCAAGAAATATAGGACAAGGTAAGCATGGAAAAGGGGAGGTTTAAGGGCATGAAGGTGAGGAAGTTCACTTGCTTTGATCTTAGAGCAAAGGACATGCCACCTATAGATTTGGTTTTAGATCAAGGAACAAAATTCCATGCATACAGAGACAAGAAGGCAGAAAGGGCTCCAAGTTTTTGGTGTCAAAGAAAGACCAGAGAGAGTACTATTCAGCATTGGCTTTGTGGAGTGTAGATTGGAACAAAATAGGCCTATACTCATGAGACATGAGTCTTTTTATGGTGGTGTGCATGGTGCAGGAGCACCCACTCCCTCTCTATTTTCTTGAAATATTTTCATAGGTAGTGTTGATAGGGATTTTTTGTTGAGTCTATAAGTACAAATAAGGTCCTAAGTGACCATTTTGTGATCCTTAGTCAACTTTGAAAGGCCATTTTATTCACTTTGTAATGAATGTAAATCAAATGGAAAGAAGTGTCAAAGTTGTCGAGGTGGTGTCAAGATAGGTATCAGGTAGTTTTCTTGCACAAGTCATGGTTCTTAAATGAATAAGGTCTCATTAGACCCATTGAAATAGTTTAGGTACTTAGAAGGGTCAAACAAGCAAACATTGCAAAATGTATAATGAAGTTGTCATTAGAAGCATGTAATAGTGGAATTAAGAACTCCAAGGGTTATAAGTAGTTCAAATTTTAATTGGAGGATAGTTGGTCATTGATTGGAGAAGATAAACCTCTAAAAATGGCATGGTAATATGTTTGTAAAGTTGGCTTGAAAAGATTTGAATAAACAATAAGAAATATCTCTAGTTTTTGTTCATTTCTCTGAGTTTTTCTCATTCTGACAAAACTGTACAAGCCTGTATTGTCAAACTTGGCAATGTAAGCATTCAAAATTTTTATTAGACTATATTAGCATCCTTTTACATTGCTATTGAGAAAATTGAAAAGAGTTTTGCTAAAGAAAACATTGTTTTCACTGTGACTGGCCAAGAGCACCCTATTTGAGGGTTTGTGATAAAAAATCATGCGATAAAGGTCCCTTACACCTTCCATATCTGCTTTAACTGCTGTAATGGGCCCTTGGAAGACTAAAAATGTTGTAGGATGTAAGACTAGGGTTGTAGGGGAGGAACAAGGGAGATAGATTGTTGTTTTGATGATCTTCTTGAAGAAAAAATACATGAAAAAGGAGTCTCCACCCTAGGGTTTGAAGAAATATTTGGGATTCTGGAAATTTCTTTGATTTTTAAGCATATTGGAGTCTAATGGTAGGTGTTTAGGTCAGTGTCAAGGTTTGAGAAAATGTAGAAGTGTCATTTTTCAATAAACCCTCATAAATTGTGCACAAACTAAGGGTTTTTGGGTTTGGAGTGAATTAGGCCATAGAAGGGGATCTAATTGTGGAATCTATGTTTTCTTGGCATTTGATTTTCTACCTCAAGGATTCAGGGGTTTGTTTTGAGTTTGAAGGTAAGTTGCTTTGGAATTTTGGGCTAATTGAGAAGCCTTTTCAAGGGTAGGTGTATTGGAAGTCTATATTGGTCCAAAGAACTTGTGGGTGAGTTTGTGATATGTGTTGTAACTCTGTTAAGGTTATTTGAAACCATCAAGATTTATCCTAGTGATTTGGAAAGTTGTGGAATAAAAGGTCAAAAAACAAGCATTGCACTGCTACTAGGAGTCAAGGAGTTAAAGTGTGAAAACATGCATTTGTTTCTTATCAAACTTTGAGAGTTGTTTAGAATGTTCAAATAACTAGTTTTAATTTTTGTTAGATGCCTCTTGAAGGAAATTTGACAAATTCTTTGTGATTGTGCCCTTGGGTCTGCATCATTCATCTATAGTTCTTCATCAATAGATTTTGCAGTTACTCATGAGTTGATAGTTTCTTCTCAGTCACTAGTTATGTGGCATCTTCTGTAGTTTTGCTTGATTCTTTCTATAGGTGTTTGTCATAGTTTGACATTCTCTTTGAACAATGTTTGGAGGACCCATCATCATCCTTGGTCCACTCTACATTAGTCTTCACATTGTTCTACATTGTTTCCTTCTTCAATTAAAATTGGGGACTCTTGAAATTATGAATTTTGAGCAGTGACTCACCATTGAGGGGAGGTTGCATGGACTTTATTCATTTTCTCTTATAGGTGGGAATTTTTCCTCACACAAGGTTTTCTCCTTTTTTGAGCATGTTTCTTTTTTTGTTTCTCTCTTTTGGGGAGGAGTTTTTTCCAACTTGGTTTTCTCCTTTTCCCCAGTTCTGAGAGATTGCATTGCATATGCACATGGGTACCTAAAATGGCCTCATAGTCAAGACCCATCTTTTCATCTTGGTGTCATTTTCAAAATAATCTTCTCCCTAATTTTCTCTTAAGGGGGGGTGTTGGTGTGAATAAATTTCTTGTACCTAGTTATTTCACTTACTAAGGGCTTAGGGGACATATTTACATGTTAAGTTTACTTAGGTCCTAAGATTATTTATAGAATGTGTTAGTTGTCATTAGTTGTTATCTTATCTTTTGACAACTACCATATGTGACCTAGGTAGTTGTGTCAAGTTTTCTTGTGTCATATGGTTATGACACTTGTCATAATCCTATGCATCTTGCATCTCACCTTGGCTATATAACCAAGGGGTCTCTACTACACAACTACATTGACTCTTTTTGCATTCATTGATAGCAATACAATTTATTCTTGTCATATTGATCTTTTTAGTATTTTTTTCTTTCCATAGGCCTTTAGATCTTGGGTGGCTATCTCCGTAGCCAAATCTTACAATTTGAGGATATTTCTAGACAGCAAGTCTTGTGATTCAGTATTTTGGGGATATTTCAAAACATTTCAAGTATAGATTCAAGAGAGAGTAATAATTCTTGATAAATTTATCAAAAATCATAAGAGTGAAATAACATTTATGGTTAGCAGAGATAACTACTACATGGAAGCAGTTGAACCAAAAAAAATTTGGGTTTCAGATCTACCTTATGAGGTAGCTAAATCCGATTGGATTGGCCTTGTAGAGGTTGTGTTGAGAAAACTTAGAGAATCAACAATAAGCATGTTTGGTAAACATGAAGAGATAACAAAGAAAGACAACCTAGAAAATAAAAAGAAGGATATATTGAAGAAAAGGTTGGGAAAATGAAAGTTGAGTTAGAAAAGGAGTTGGGTTCCCCTGTGAACCTTGCAATAGAGTCTAACTTGGCACATTTGTTCCTTCATAGACTATATTGAGATCAAGAAGGTTAGCATCCACACTAGTTGTATCAAATCCCTTTGAAACAAAATCAACAAGTCAACAATTAAAGAGGTCATTGTCCAATACATGGTGATATTTATTTTTTTCCTAGGTGAGATAGTAGATAAGTTGTCAGACGAGCTAAAAAAAGCATTGAGTGCAAGAAGACAAGAGGTAGTTATAGAAGATGCAAAGATGAAATATTTCTCCTTGGAGAAGATTGGTTCCTCATTATCTCATGAGGAAAAACTTAAGTTGTCTCAGTTGCAAATTCAAGAATTTAGGATAAAGTGGAGATCAAATACCCTAATGGGCAAAGACAACAACGATATAGAGAAGCTAAGGGAAGAAACTATTAAATCAACTAAAAGACTTAAAAAATTGGGAGCCTCTCTGAGTAATGAAGATGGAATGAAACTGTTGGATGTCATGGTTTTTTTATGATATTTGGTTTCCATTGATGTCAACACTATTAGCATAAATGTATTTGAAGTTGTATATGTCAAGGATATTGAGAAAATTGTAAGGAAATAAGTTGCAGGTTGTCAATGGTAAAGTGAAGTTCAATTTTTCAGTATGTTTTGTACGTTGATGATCAAAGGTTGTAGAATAAAGGGTTTGTTTCTGAGTGTATCTAGTTTATCTCCATCAAGTTTCAGAGATCTACATGAAGATTTGATCGAGTTATGAAGATTTCCATTTGGACAATTTTTATGTTTCTTTAGTCGGTGTTCCTGATTGAGGATGGTACTATTTCAGTTAGTTTAGTTGCTATGGATGCTTCTCTAGTGATTCATGTTGATTTTATATGTTTCTAGATCATGATCTATCTTTGTTGCATGTTTGCATTGATCTTTGTGATTGTGGTTGGCGATTTTGTTTTGCGTGTTCATGTTTCTCTTGTCCTTGGCCAACATGGTGTTGAAGTGTGTTGTGGATCTTTGAGGAGTAATTAGTTGAAGTATTTTCATGTTGGAGATATTGTTTTTGGTCCTCACTATGTTGTGGCCAACTTTGGTTAATTCACATGTTTAATCTTTAATGATTTGGGCTGACAGTTTATATTCATTTTATTCTTTCTTTGTGGCCGACTTGTAGCAATGAAATTTCACATTGTGGATATATAAGAGTGATTGTTTATTCAAATTGAAGTGTGCAAATGTATGCCAATGGATGCTAAGTGTGTGTGTGTGAATATCATTTGAAGGCAGAGGAAATTGTGAATAATTGGGAAGTAGTGTGAAGAAGAGTGAAGAAGAGTGAAGAAGTCTTCATGTGCTTAATTGGAGCTATAATCAGGCATTAGAAGATGCTATTTTCTTAGTTCAAAATTTGGATAAATTTAATCGAATCTCTTTGTAAGATAGTGTGTCTTCCTTTGTAATTGAGCAGTGAGCTCTGGGTAGTGTGCCTAAATGCATGTGCATTCCCTATATTTCATTTTCATTATACTTTAATACGGTATAATCTTGTGGACTGACCACCACCGTGGTTTTTCCCTTAATAGGGTTTCCACGGTAAAAAAATCTTGGTGT
Source organism: Sequoia sempervirens (assembly GCA_007258455.2). Lineage (NCBI taxonomy): Eukaryota > Viridiplantae > Streptophyta > Pinopsida > Cupressales > Cupressaceae > Sequoia > Sequoia sempervirens. The sequence goes on from VDFB02285264.1 coordinate 77,774, forward strand.
TATGTATGTTTCTGATGTGTTGTTGATTCATGCTTTCAAGGTTAATTATCAGATCTGAGAATAAGGATAATAAGCTGAATAAGTTTTGAATTTCTATGACAACTGATTCACCCCCCCTCTGAGTTGTCTATCCTTGTATTGCCAACAATTGGTATTAGAGCAGGTTCCTTAGAAGAAGTTTAATAACTTGAGGTGATATGAGATGACAAGTTACAAGAAGGATAGTCTAAGATTTGATGGAACAAATTATTCTTTGTGGAAGACTCAAATGGAGTTCCATTTGAGATGCATTGGTGAACCCTACTAGAGCATTACAAGTAATAGGTATGTTATCCCACCAAATAGTACATTGTTGAGTATAATATTTGGGCTAAGGAAGCTTTGTTGAGTGTTTTGACTGATTCTAAGATGAAAAATGTTATGGATCTGAAGACTGCTTATGAGTTTTGGAAAAAGTTGGAAACCTTGTATGAAGGTGATGCTAATGTGAAGATTGCTAAGTTGCAAAGTTTTAAAGGGAAATATGAAAGGTTGAGAATGGGTGATGATGAGAACATTAATACTTTCATGCAAAGAGTGAATGAACTTGTGTGTGGCATTAGATGTGCTAGTGGAAAGATAGATAAATCTGAGATTATTACTAAAGTGCTTAGATCCCTACTTGATTCTTGCAAAGACAAAGATAGTGCTATTGAAGAGCTCCTGACTATAACAAACATAACCAGAGATACATTGGTTGGTAAGTTGACTGCTTTTGAGTTGAGCGAATTTGGTGATGCCCTTCCTAAGGTTGAATCCACTTTTAAGGCTACTACTTCCAAGAGAGATAGATAGAGATATGATCTAGGTGAAAGTTAATCTAGAAATAAATTCAAGTATGAGGATGAAATCAAACAAATTGAAGAAGAAGAAAGAGAGCTAGAAGATTTGGAAGCACTTATTGTTAAAAGAGTACTTAGAGGAAAAGGTAAGTATGAAGGAAAATTTCCTCTTAAATGATTTTCTTGCAATAAGATAGGTCATTTTGCATCAAGGTGTCTATAAAGAGTTGCTAAACCAACACATAACAAGCCTAGATTTTAGAAGAAGTGTTACTATGCTACTGATGAAGGTGTGACAGATGATGAATCTGATAAAGGAAATAGAAGTAATGATGAATGGGTATTATTGCTATCAAGGAAAATAATCTTGTATCTATTGAATCTACTAGTTATAATAATGTGGAAAGAGCCCTAGCTACTCGAGTTGAAGAAAAAGATGAATGGATGATTGATGGTGATGTTCACATCATATGAAAAGAGACAAAAGTAAGTTTGTAAGCTTGAAAAAGTATGATGGTGGCATTGTGAAATTTGGTGATAATATAGTTGGTGTGATCCGTGGAAGAGGTTGCATTTCTCTTGATGGTAAGCATAATACTGATGATGTTCTGTATGTAGAAGGATTGAAGCATAATATTTTGAGTGTTGGTCAAATGATTGATAAGGGATACAATATTTAGTTCAAGGATGGAAAGTGTAGAATATTGAGTTCTGGAAATGAAATTACATCAGGTATAAAGAAAAAAGGTAATATCTTTCACTTGAGTGCTGCTAGAAAAAGTTGTTTGATTTCTCAAGTTGATGAAAGTTGGTTATGGCATAGGAGGTTGTGTCATGTTAAATTTGATAATATTGTTAAGATAAGTTCCACTAAGGCTATGAGAGATCTACCTAAGTTTGTGAAACCTACTAATGCAATATGCAAGGAATGTCAATTGGGAAAGCAAACTAGAATTTCATTTTGAAGTAAAAAGCATCAAGTTCAAATGAATTGTTAGAGCTTGTGCATACTGATTTGATCTGTGTGGTCCCTCTAAGGTCAAAATTTTACAAGGTTACAGGTATTTCATGTTACTTATTGATGATTATTCTACAATGGTATGGGTTACTTTTTGAAGGGAGAAATTTGAAGAATTGGAAAAGTTCAAGATTTTTAAAGCTATGCTTGAGACAGAGACATGTTTCAAGATTAAATGTCTGAGATAAGATAGAGGTGGTGAATTCACTTCCAATGAATTTAATTCTTTTTGCGAAGAGCATGGAATAAAGAGACAATTGTCTGCACCGCGGACCCCTCAACAAAATGGAGTTGTGGAAAGGAAGATAAAAACAATTGAAGATGCTGCTAGAACTATGATTCTGGAAGGAAATGTTCCTCATATCTATTGGAGAGAAGTTGTGAGTATTGTTGTGTACACACTTAATTGGGTACAAATCAATGGCGATACTAGTAAGACCCCTTTTGAGCTATGGACTAGTCAAAAGCCTATTGTTAACTAATTCAAGATATTTTGAAGCAGATGTTATATTAAGAGAGATGAAGACATATGAAAGTTTGTTGCTAGGAGTGATGAAGGTATCTTTCTGGGTTATTCTGCTAAAAGCAAGGCCTACTAGTGCTACAATAAAAGATTAAATAAAATGGTTGAAAGTGAAAATGTTAAGGTTGATGAAGACTTAGGTGCACCATCCAAAACCTATGGATATGACTCTAATGATCATGATGATAGTACAAATGAAGGAAATAAAGTTTAGACTACAAATCAAGTGCAAATCAATTTGGTAGATTAGGAGAATGAAAAAGGAGAAGCTGGTGAAAGAGTAGATGAGAGATCAAAAGAGCCTGAAGTTGAAGAAAATCCTAAGAAGACTCTGAGGTATGTAAGATTGAATCATTCAAAAGATCAGATTATTGGTGATAAGAATAAAGGTGTCCAAACTAGGAGAAAGATTATATAAGAATATTGCTTGATTTCAAAAACTGATCCTACTAGTGTGAATGAAGCATGTAAAGATGAGCATTGGATTGAAGCAATGAAAGAAGAGTTAAAATAGATTGAAAAGAATGATACATGGATTCTTGTTCCCAGACCTAAGGATAAGAATGTAATTGGAACTAAATGGGTCTTTAGAAACAAGCTGAATGAGCAAGGTGAAGTGGTTAGAAACAAAGCAAGACTGGTATGTAAAGGATATTCACATATAGAAGGAATTGATTTTGAAGAGACCTTTGCCCCTGTTGCTAGAATTTAAGTTATAAGATTATTTCTTGCCTATATTGATGAAAAGAACTACAAAGTTTATCAAATGGATGTCAAATTATCTTCTCTAAATGGTGAATTGGAAGAAGTGTATGTTGAGCAGCCTGATGGATTCCAATTGAATGATAAAGAAGATATGGTGTGTCGGTTGAAGAAAGCATTGTATGGACTCAAGCAAGCCCCTAGAGAATGGTATGCAAGATTGGACAAGTATATGTTGAAGCTTGGATTTAACAAAGGTACTGCTGATAGTAATCTGTATTTCAAGATTGACCATGATAAAGATTTGATTTTTGAAGTCTTTGTTGATAATATTATTTTGGAGGAGATGATGCTCTGTGCATGAAGTTTTCTAATGAGATGTAGAATGAATTTGAGATGTCTATGATTGGTGAGATGAAATTATTTTTGGGATTGCAAATTAATCAATTAGATAGAGGGATTTTTATATCTCAGTCCAAGTATGTGAAGGAATTATTGAAGATGTTTGCTATGGAAGATTTAAAGCTAGTTGGCACACCCATGGTGACTGGATGAAAGTTGAAAACAAAAGATATTCTTTGAAAGAAAATCAAAGAAGATACATATCAATGATTGGTGGATTGTTGTACTTAACTCAAACTAGGCCTGATATCATGAATGTTGTATGTATTGTTGCAATATTTCAAGCTAATCCAAAATAATCTCATGTGACTGGTGTGAAGAGAATTTTTAGATACTTGAAGGGAACTTTTGATCTTGGCCTATGGTATCCTAAAGATGATGATCTTACTTTGAGTGCCTATACTGATGTTGACTAGGTATGAAATGCGAATGATAGAAAAATTACTAGTGGTGGAGCATTTTTCTTGGGTGAGAAGCTAATCTCATGGTTAAGAAAGAAGAAAACTGTCATTTCCTTGTCTACTGTAGAGGTCGAATACATTATTGATGCTAATAATTATACTCAAGTCCTATGGATGAAGCAGATGATGAAAGATATTAGAGTTGTATATGATGACCCTATTGCTATATTATGTGATAATTCAAGTGCTATTAGCATTTCCAAGAATCTGGTGTTGCATTAAAAACAAAACATATATCTATCAAGTTTCACTTTTTGAGGGAGAAGGTAAGTGAAAAGGAAGTCAGATTGGAGTATGTACCTACTAAGGAGCAGATTGCAGACATATTTACCAGGTCGTTGCCTAAGGATACTTTTGAGTATCTCAGAGGGAAGTTAGGGGTGATTACCCCTCCTAATCAGAACTAGGATGCAATGCAATGTGTGCATCAATGTGTGCATTTCACAATCATATCTTGTTTTGAATTGATGTTGTGGTGGTTGCTACTTAATGGGAGTAATCAGATGTTCAAAAATTTAGATATGTGGTTCAGAGCTTAAAGAAATTTGTCATTGATGTCAAAGGGGAAGAAGAGTCATGTGAAAAACTAGTAATTATCTAAAAAGAAGAGTTGTGTGAAAGAGTTGAAGAGAAAAGACTTAGAATCTAAGGGGGAGTAAGTGTTAGGAGTTAGTTACATTGATAGTGTTTTTCACATCATGTGTTTCCATCAATGCCAAAGTGAGAGATTGTTGGATGTTTTGGTTTTGTTGCTAATATGTGGTTGTCATTGATGTCAACACTATTAGCATAAATGTATTTGAAGCTATATATGTCGAGGATATTGAGAAAATTGTAAAGAAATAAGTTGTAGGTTGTCAGTGGTAAAGTGAAGTTTATTTTGTCAGTATGCTATTTATGATGATGATCAAAGGTTGTGGACTAAAGGGTTTGTTACTGAGTATATCTAGTTTATCCACGTTGAGTTTCAAAGATCTGCATGAAGATTTGATCGAGTTATGAAGATTCCCATTTAGACAATTTTTTTGTTTCTTCAGTTGATGTTACTAATTGAGGATGATACTATTTTAGTTAGTTCAGTTGTTGAAAATTATTCTCTAGTGATTCATGTTTCTTTTCAATGTTTCTAGATCATGCCTTATCTTTTTTGCACATATGCATTGATCTTTGTGATCGTGGTTGGAAATTTTCTTTTGCGTGTTCATGTTTTTCTTGTCCTTGGTCAACATGGTGTTGAAGCGTATTGTGCATCTTCGAGGAGTAATTAATTGAAGTGTTTCCATGTTGGAGATAATTTTTTCAATCCTCACTAAGTTGTGGCTGACTTTGGTTGATTCACATTGATAATATTTAATGATTTGGGTCGACAGTTTATATTCATTTTATTATTTCTTTGTGGCCGACTTGTAGCAATGAAATTTCATGTTGTGGATATATAAGAGTGATTGTTTATTCAAATTGAAGTGCGCGAATGTATGCTAGTGGATTCCAAGTGTGTGTGTATGTGTGAATACCATTTGAAGGTAGAGCAGAGTGTGAAGAATTGTGAAGTAGTGTGCAGAAGAGTGAAGAAGAGTGAAGAGGAGTAAAGAAGTATTCATTTGCTTAATTGGATCTGTAATAAGGCATTAGTAGATGTTATTTTCTCAGTTCAAAATCTGGATGGATTTAATCTGAATCTCTTTGTAAGATAGTGTGTCTTCCTTTGTAATTGAGTAGTGAGCTCTAGGTAGTGTGCTTGAATGCACGTGCATTCCCCATATTTCATTTTCATTATACTTTTAACAGGGCATAATCTTGTGGACTAACCTCCACCATGGTTTCCCCCCTAATAGGGTTTCCACGTAAAAAATCTTGGTGCTATGTGTGTTTTTGATGTGTTGTTGATTCATTATTTCATGGTTAATTATCAGATCTAAGAATAAGTTCAATAAGTTGAATAAGTTTTAAATTTTTGTATACACAAGTCTACAAACACACATGCAAAAAGGGAAAAATCTTTAAGGGTTAGGTTATAGGGATTTTCCTTTGTCAAATCCCACTTTGGTAATCAAGCCCTTAATGAAGAAATGAAATGAAATGAACAAGGAATGATGAATAAACATGTACATATCCTAAACTCACCACAAACTTGTTGTAAAAACCTGAACATGTGTCAATGGCTGCTCTGAGATGCTTGATTGATGGTTGATTGAATAATTCAAAGTGCTTCAAATGCTAATTGATGTTTAGTGAATGCAAGTGAATGAGGAGATTGTAGGAGATTATGGGAGATGTAAAATGAGGAGAAAATAACTTATTTATACACACTTGTGCCTTAGTAACCCAATAATACAACATCATAGGCTGACATAAGGTAATTATGAATAAAAACCTGAAAGAAAATTTGAAATATTTTGAATTTATAGCCAAGAGGGACTCATTCACCACCCATGGTGAATGGGTCCCACCTTAGGCTTGTAAGTGGGTGTCAGGAATTAAGTCACATTTAATGTTATTTGTTAGGTTTACATTCAAAAATATACTTAATTAAGCCTTATGAGTGCATAAAGGGGTCAAATAAAGTATAAGAAAGGTGTAAATAGTGAAAAAAAAAGCCTAGAAGAGCATGAAATCTTGTTAGAAGACATTATAACACTTCAAAATAGGTCTTGATAAGTGATGAAAAGGTGATTTTTAGGTGAATTGTAATGAGAAGAGTCTAGAAAAGTGTAGAAATGTGTTACAACACTTCACAATACCTTCACAAGACATCATAATTTTAATATTTAGGACCTAATGTGAATTCATAAGTCACATTGCAACATTAAATCAAAGCAAAAAATATCAAGCAACATGAGAGAAAGACCTAAAAGACCATGAAAATGTCCAAGAGCCATTTTTATATGGTACATTTAGCCCCCACTTTAGTGAGAGAATGAACTTGCTTCAAACTCACACTAAAGTAGCCATGCACATCAAGATAGAGTCCAAATGCACTCATGCTAGCAAGATGGAATAACATCAATCAAGAGGGATGATCAAGCCCCTAGGATGAAGACCCCATGGAAAACCAAACATAAGAACAAAGGGACACACATGTGAAGAAAAGGGAGAATCAAATTAAGCTTCGATCATTTGTCCAACTAGATGTGGATTAGATCTAGGTTGTTTGTGAGAAAAAGAGAATGCACACTCACTCTCGGGTGATGGAACTCTTGGTAGTCCATCAGGTGAGAAGGCCCAGAAGGTGAAATACATATGCTAGTTGGTATGCACTCACAAACACATAGGTGACTATGGGGATAATCGTGCCACTTAATGGGCTTCCCACTTAACCATATCAATGTTATACCTCCTAATGACTTTAATAATGTGCCAGAAAGGGAAAATGTCAATTCGTGCTTCATGAGACAAGCAAATATTCGTATGCTTAGAGCCCATGAACAAAGAGGATAGTACCATAGGCATGCAAGTTGTGTTATGCAAGGTGGTAAAGATGTAAAATCTAAAATACAAAAATGTAAAATGTAAAAGATGTTCAAAGGAGTCTTGTTAAGTTCATGCAAGGTTTGTCACTTATGGAACATTGTGTCTAATGTTTCTGAGATAGGACCAATCAAAGAATAAAATATTCACAACTTATGGGATGTAGTATGTCACATCGATCCACTCAGGATGAATGTAATATGCTAAGATAGATCACACTTATGAAGGATATCACACCCAATCTCAAGCACAAAGTAACAAATGCATCGTATGAAATGACAAGGCTTGACTAAGAACCAAGAATGCAAATGAATTATGCCAATGTATTCCCCCCACTTTAAAGGAATTTCTACACACCATTCTGTGAGAAATTATTTTAAAGTAGTGAAGGAAAGATGAAAAAATAAAAAAAGACATGAGAGCCAACTTGGAAATCCCCTATGCCAAGTCATATGTTTTTGAGTAAGCCCGCGTCATGTAAACATAAAAGAAACAAAAGAAAAAGGGAGTTTCCCCCCAAAAAGGAACACACCAAACACATAAGGGATCTATGGATTTGGGGTCAATATGTTCATTGCTGCAATGTTGTGATTAAAGAGATCAAAACTATCATCTTTCCCCCAAACACATAGAACTGGAAGAATGACACAAAGAGAGCAAAAAAAAGTCCATTTTGGGTCAATATGGAAGAGACATTGTGGTCTCAACACTTTGCATCATCCCCAAAAGGAAAAAACAAGCAAAAGAAAAAAAGGAAAAAGAAAAGGAAAATTTTTGGGTCAACATGAAGGAGACATTTCATCTCAATGCCTTGTATCATCCCCAAAAGGAAAACACAAGAAAAAGAAAAAGTAAAAGGAAAAGGGACCGATTGGGTCAACATGGAAGAGACATAGGGATCTCAACACTTTGTGTCATCCCCAAAAGGAAAACACAAAAAAAGTGAAAAAGAAAAGGACCGATTGGGTCAACATGGAAGAGACATAGGGTGTCTCAATGCTTTGCATCATCCCCAAAAGGAAAAAAAAAACAAAAGAAAAAAAGATAATGTACAACATATAGAAGAATAGAGGTACACATAGAGGAAGTGCACAAAGAGAGAGAGAACATCAAACACACGTTACAAGGGAACACAATACACACATAAAAGAAAAATGAAAATGTAAAAGGATCTAGTAATGCAAATGTAAGTCAACCATTAACCAAGTTATTGACTTCACAATCTTAAGTAGTATAAGCGGAAGATTAATAACATAGTTAAGATACAAAGGAAAATGCATTACAAGGACAAGGATAACAAATTCTTGCCCCCATTGAATGTAGGGAGAGAATGAGCCAAGGTGGGTGATGGGAAAGATCATGTAATAGTGAGAAAAAAAATTCTACAACTATGGCATGAGGAGAGGATTTTACTTTTAAGGGGTGATAGGAAAGCAATCAGTATTAGTGAAGTGATACTTGTCCAATATGTCCTTCAATGTTTGACATTATTTAGTTCAATGTCCAAGAATACAATGATATTTGCAATATGGTATTTAAGAATCTTTAGGACAAATGACCCACCTGTTCATAGGTGGTAAAAGTATAAGGCCTTTGTTTGAAATTAGTTGAAGTCTCCTTTCAAATTCAGGTGGGGGATGAGTAGGAAACTTGAGTTTTTTCAATTTGTAAAGTCATTTCCATTTAGTAGATTCTCCTTTTTCATGAATGGAGGGAGGAAGAGGACCCAGGGGGATCCTAGCATCCTATTTATTGGAACTAGGTAATGGTTGTTCATGTGGAAGGAGAATGTTCAAGTCGGGAGGAGAATCAAAGATCACTATACCATCATCATGAAGTCTCCAATATTCAAAAGGAGGCTTATCAACATGAGGAGGATCTTGATATCCTAGTCCTGTCATGTGTTTTCTTCTATTGGTTTTTTGTTCAAGAAGTTGATAAATGTTATGCTTGTTTGTTGTGTCACACCCTTGTTTGCTTAGGATAGTAAAAGTTTTCCATATGTTTCCTCAAGGTTGATTTATGTGTTCATAAATTTTTTATCATAAAATGGCTGAGAATGTGTTTTTTTAGAGGAACTAGGTCCACTTGATGAAGGGACCTTGGGTCCTTCATTGATTTTGGGATGTAGGTATCCAAAGTGATTATGAGGTGCAATAGTAGGAAGATCTTGTGGCTTCATGGATGGGTAAAAGGCTGCACTGGCTTCAAGGTTATCAAGACATTCATTTAAGAACTTTTTCACGCTAGCATCATCTTCTCCAATGATGTCTACATCATGAGGAAGAAAATCATGAGGATTTCAAGGATCATGTGGAAGCTCAAGGTCACTAGGATCACAACCAAAGGCACAATTGGACATGTCTACTAAGGATTTCAATGAATTCCAAACATTGTTAAAAGAGAATGCCATGATGAAAGTGTATGAAAGTAAAATAAGATACAAGAAATAGTAGAAAATAGAGAATTTGGAAAGCAAAATAGAAAGTAACTATAGAAAAAGTTATGTAATGCAAGAAATACCTAGAAAATGTTTAAAAAAGTTGTTCAGAATGCACAGGTGGACTGATTCACCCAGGGTTGTGAATGAGTCCAGTTATGAGATTTTTTTTATGTTTTTTAGAAAATTTAAAGTGAATTCAATACTTTTCAGATGCCAACTAAGGATGCAAATGTAAATTTTCAGTTTTTGAATGTTTTGATATTCAAAAGGGTATGTACAGGATCATGATCGGCGAAAAAGTGGCGATATGATGAGTATTTGTAGGGTGTGTGGCTGACGACTTTTTTTTTACCCAAAATTGATGAAATGAAAAGGGTTTTTAAAGGATATTCTCAACTTTAAACAAATATAAATTATGCTTTACTTTGAATTTAATAAATAATTATTATTCATTTTCTATTTGAATTATGACTAAAGTCCTAATTGATAGGTTGATTGAAAAACATCTATAGCTTTCAAACGGTATCACATTTTTTGAATCCAAAACATGTGTCACATTCTATACTTTGCATACTATATGATTTTCAAAAAATGAATTTCATGAAGTTTTCACCAAGTTAAGGTGGTTAGACATACAAGTTTTTATATTTTTTAAAAGTTGTAATAAAAAATCATAATTAATTATTTACTTGGAAAAAAATTACAAAAATATGCATCACATCCGGACATGAGTCCTCTATTTATATCTAAAATCTTATAAAAAAATATTATCATTTTATTGTGGTTAGGGTGGTCAAACAGACACCTACTTCTTCTTTTTTTCCTGAAATTAAAGTACTATTGCATTGAAATTTCAAATTTTCACCAAATAGAAATTAAAAAAAAGTAAACCTAGTAGTTTAGAAACTACATTCAATTTGCTATAGATTCTATTATTACATATTTTTGAAATAATATAGATGACTTATTCAAATTTTTACATCAAGTTGCCCAATTCTGATTTTTTTGAATTTTTTGCCACTTAAGGGCCTTTTTTTTCCATGATGATCTTGCACATACCCAAAAATGAAGTCTAAATGAATCTGTCACTAATGCAATATGAGAAAACCTAGGATGCAAAAACAAAAAAAAAAAAACTAATTGAATGCCGATGCAAATGAAACCTAGGATACAAGATGCAATTGGAATCAGAAAGATAAATTATTCAATATGCAGGTTCAACAAAATGAACCATCAATTTTGAATGGGGGTCTATAGGCTACTCTTGCACTCTTAGGATCTTTCACCTAAAAGGAGAGAGATAGACCTTCAAAATCAATGTGGTTCACTCAAATTAGGAAATGTATGATGTGATTAAGGCTAAATCAGATGATCTAAATGAAACTAAATGAGCTAATTGACTGATTATGAATGCAAAATGTAAGAAATGTCTAATGTTTGAAAACACAATGTGATATGCAACAAATGCAATAAAGAAGCAAACTAATGCAAACAGAATTAAACAAGGCTGAATAGAGTGAACCTAGGAAATGAATGATGAATCTAGAGTATCCTGAATGCCAACAAAAATCAGTGAAAATCACTAGTGGAACTCATTTTCCATTGATGGCGAATCAATCATGCTACTGGCAAAAAGTCTTAAAATCTGGTTTCTGATTGTCGGGATCTAGAATCTGAAAAAATATTGTTTTCTAGCCTTAAGGTGGAACTCATACACCACTAATGGAAAATCAGTCCTCTCCCAAAATTCTGTAAAATCAGGGACCAATTTTGTAGTTCCAGATCTGCTCTTGTCTTTTTGTTAGGTTGACGGAGTCAAACCTACAGAAAATAGATTATAGGTTGTCTTTAGGCTTGAAATAGGTTGTAGTTGAGTTGAAACACTTTGTTGACTTCTTGACCACCTTTCAACACGTAATTTCTTGACAAATATGCATACACAAGTCTACAAACACACATGCAAAAGGGGGAAAATGGCTAAGGGTTAGGTTATAGGGATTTTCCTTTGTCAAATCCCACTTTGGTAATCAAACCCTTAATAAGGAAATGAATTGAAATGAACAAGGAATGATGAATAAACAACATGTAAATGTCCTAAAATCACCAAAACCTTATTGAATAAATATGAAGATGTGTCAATGATTGCTCCAAGATGCTTGATTGAATGATGCAAAGTGCTTCAAATACTAATTGATGTTTAGTGAATGCAAGTGAATGAGGAGATTGTAAGATATTATGGGAGATATAAAATGAGGAGAAAAACACTTATTTACACACACTTGTGCCTTAGTAACCCAATAATACAACATCACAGGCTGACATAAGGAAATTTTGAATAAAAACCTTTAAGAAATTTTGAAATATTTTGAATTTGGAGCCAAGAGGGACTCATTCACCATTGCTGGCGAATGGGTCCCACCTTAGGCTTGTAAGTAGGTGTCAGGAATTAAGTCACATTTAATGTTATTTTTTAGTTTTACATTAAAAAATATAGTTAATTAAGCCTTATGAGTGTATAAAGGGGTCAAATAAAGCATAAGACATGTGTAAATAGTGAAAACAAGCCTAGAAAAGCATGAAATCTTGTTACAATACTTTATAACACTTCAAAATAGGACTTGATAAGTGATGAAAAGGTTATTTTTAGGTGAATTGTAGTGAGAAGAGTCTAGAAAAGTGTATAAATGTGTTACAACACTTCACAACACCTTCACAAGACATCATAATTTGAATATTTAGGACCTAATGTGAATGCATAAGTCACATTGCAACATTAAATCAAAGAAAAATAGATCAATCATCATGAGAGAAAGACCTAAAAGACCATGAAAATGTCCAAGAGCCATTTTTCTATGTTACACATTCAAATATTTTTTGGATATGCAAATGTAGTTCCAACGAGTGGTTTTTGCACAATTGCTACAAATCCCAGTGTAACAAGGTCAAGTGGACATGGACAATATATCTCCCCTTTATAAGTTGTAGCTTGGTGATGTTTTTAATTCCCCCACAAGAAAGGAGACTCTACAAAATCACCAAAAATACATAGAGTTAGTTGATGAGGTTACCAAGGTGTTGAAAGAAAGCCTTCCTAGAGTATTCATTGATACTTCCTTAACAAGTTTATAACAGATGAAGTTGTTAGTAGATTCTTTTAAGGAATACTTTGCAACTCTAGAAAAGAATACATTGTAGGAAGTGGCAAAGATATTGAATGATAAGAGGCTAAGTAATGCCTCAAATAAATATTCTATTACACATACAAATTTGCAAGGTAGCTTGGAGGATGTTCAATAGTGTTTGGAGGAAGCCAAATTATTGTTTCAATTCTATTTAAAGTGTCCATTATATACAAAAGTATAAAGGATCAAATGGACTCAATTGAGTCCCCAATTGCTCAGACCTCAAGTGTGTATGATCTAGTTAATGATGGGGATGGAGCAATTAGAGTGGTCATTGAAAATATACACCGTCAATTCTTTTTACTATAGGAACAAAACTTGAGAAAAGTATAAAGTAGTAAAATTAGCTGTGAAATATGGTAAGTCTAAGACTTACATCTTTAACTAAATTTTTGGTCAGTGTAGAAAAATTTATACAAAAGACAATAGCGCCTAGCTCTCTAGAAGAAGGAGAAGACCTCTATGTATAGTTTGAAAACCAGAGCTACATGCTTTATTTTTCCAAGAAAGATTGGGAGGTCACCAAGAAGGATTGAGAGACAGACCTTACAAAATTAAAGGCAACATCATCCAATTAAGACCTGCATATTTCTTTCCGAATTGCATAGACAATTTTTGGTCTCAATGTACATTTGTGGAGTTAGTAGATAGTGTTGTAGTATAATTTTATCATTTTTGTAATGGATAACATAGTCAAAGGGAGCTATTCTTATGTAGATATATCAATAAGGGGATTCAATGTGGATTTACTACCCTTTTCCTTTCATTGTCAAAGGGGGAGTGAAGTAGAGAAGTGTATTACCATCAATGACAAAGGAGGATATTATTGGAAACATGAGCATTATGGTGCATGATGGTGTATGGTGTTTTCATTGATGTCAACCCATTGCAGAATTGATGGTGTATAAGTATGAATATAGTCTAGAAAGAACTAAATGTTGCGAAAACCAAGTGTTAGAATTTGGCTGTCCCTAGATCGAGACAATATATTTTCAATGCAACAAAGGAACAATTTTGTGGTTTGCAATGTACCTCTTTGCATTATTTTGTCATGTGGTTTTAAGGTAATAATGGTATGTATTGAAGGAGTTCATATCCAAATTTTTAGGGTTTTATGTCTTCCACAACAAAAAATATTAATGACAAAGTATCAAACTATGCAGAGGCAGAGTTACAATTGAAGAGTTCATGTTGGAATGCTCCACATTCCACTACAAATGATCGTTATGCTTAGTTGATTTCAAGAAGTGTTTTGATATGCTAGATATATGTGCACTCCAAGTTTCAAGTGGTTTGGTTGTCTATGTGTCAAGTTTTGGATGAACAATTGTTCATTTCAGTTATTGCTTTATCAATTATTTTGTGTGGTCCTGACCTAAGGGTTTTGGGGTTGTGTGGAATTGAATTGTGTATGGAGTGGAATCATAGGAGTTTATATAGGTCATTCCAACCTATTTTGATGAAGAGAACACTTCTGTTACTTCTGCAAGGCATGTGTGTTGGAGTTTTGAGCTGATAAGTTTTGGGGTCACACATTTCATCTATTTAGGCCAACCTAGTTGAAGGTATGAGTGTTTGTTGAATATATATATATGCATAGAGAAGGACAATTCATAGTGAGTTTTGTGTGTGATGTAATGTGATGTAATATTGTGCATGCACTAAGAGTGATAGTGAAGGATGAAGTGTGTAAAGTCATTTTTCTTATCAGAATAAGAAACAATATTTTTAGTATAGAGAAGATGCATTATTTATAGTTCAAACTCTAGCAGTGAGCCATTTTTGTATGTTGATTTGTAATTCAGGAAGTGATCTTCCTTGGGAAATGAGCCCTCTTATTTTCTGAATAGTGATTCCTTAGACAATTATTCCTTTAAGTTGTGATCTATTGTAATTAGTTATGGTATATAGTGAGTTAATCCTCACTGTGGTTTTTTCTTTCAAGGGTTTTCCACGTAAAATCTGGTGTTCTTCTATTGTTTATTGTGATGCATGTATTATGATTGTTTATTTCCATTTATGCAATTTTAATGAGATATTTTTGTAATACACATTTAAGTTATTAAATTTCAAGGAATACCGATTCACCCCACTCTCAATATTTTGGATGTTCAACAATGGGTTCCTATTCCATAACTTATAAAATCTAACCATAAACAAAGTATTTTTAAAATGATTTAATATCTAATTATACATATGTCATAAAGACTAAATAATTACATAGAAATTATAGTAGATATTAGTGATGTCAAGAGATTAGATTTAGTGTTTATGAATATAGAAAAATGTGAATAATTTTCTATTATGAGAAAATTATTACCATTCTTATTTGAGTGTTCCTTGAAGATACAAAATTTAAACTATATCATAAATATGAAAACATGGGAACCAACATTTCATGTCATTATATTTCATGCATAAATTGTTAAATAACATCATCTAATCTAAATTTGTGTGAAAGTTTATCAAAATTTCAATTCATTGTTTCAATTTGTAGAGACTAGCTTAACCTTTATACCTAGAATGATCTTTCATTCTTTGCAAAATATTTCATGCATTCTAATCTATGTCAAAAAATTAAAAGTGATGGAAGGTTGATGAACAAAATTTGAAAAATATATAAGAACAAAATTTTTGGAAAATTGAATGTAGTTTCTAAGATACTATTCCTTTTTGGGGAAAAGTAAATCTATTTGGTGAAAATTTGAAATTTCAATGTAGTAGTACTAAATTTTCAAGAAAAAATAAATAGCAGACCTATGTATGTATGACCAACCTTAGTACAAGCAAAAAAAAACATTTTTTAAAAACTTTCAATATAACTAGAGAACATATGACTAGATGTGTTGCATTCTTTTTGTAATTTTTTTGTAGTTATTAATTTTTTTATTAAAAAAACTTAAAAATATTAAAACATGTTTGTCTGACCACAATAACTTGGTTAAAAACTTATGAAATTCAAAATTTCTCTTTCTTTATCCTATATTATGGGAAGCATGGAATGTGACACATCTTTTAGATTAAAAAAATGTGAAATCATTTAAGAATTGTAAATGTTTTTCAATTAGCCTATCAATCAGGACTTTAGTCAGAATATATGTAGAAAATTAATAATAATTATCTATTTAATTCCAAATAAGGCATATCTTATAGTTTTGAAAACATGACAATTTTCTCAATAAACCCTTTTCATTTCATCAAATTTGGATAAAAAAAGTCATCAATGACTTTTTTGTCATATTGCCAGTACCCCCATGATCCTGCACTCACCCTGTTATCAAATATATAACATGTTACTCGAGTTTAATGTATATTGTGTTTTTATAATTTATTAATATTTTTGTTGTTGTATTACAACCTATATATATATTATTTGTAAATATTGAGTAATGATGCCCTCCATAATCTATGCCAAACAATGAAATACCAAATTATTTATAAATTTCTCATAGAAATTATTTACTAACTACTAACATTAAATACTTATATATGTAATGCATCTATTGTACAAGGTTTAGAAGATAAAACATTGGTGTATTTCACAATTATTGGCACCATAACATTTTTTCTTGAACAGTTTATGACATTGAAATTTTTATGTTTGTTTCCATGTGAAATTCCATGTATCTAATGAAATTAGGCCCAGGTAAAATATTAGTGCCTATTAGCCATCAAAATGTAGATGTTAATGAATTTTTTTTTTATCTAGTTAGTAATTCATAATTATATGAAATATTTTTCATTTCTTAAATAATATGTAGTGTAAATACATTGTGTTATCAGTAAATTCCTCAATTATGTTAAACTATTGATTTTTTTTGTTTGTTTGTTGGTGTTCCTTATAATTACATTAGTAAGCCTATAATTTTTTTTTTGCCTTTTAATCAACAAATTTTATTTATTTTTGCACTTCATATTTGTATGAACAATTATGGTAATTGTAAAACATTAATACAATTGTACAGTTTTCCCCACAAACATTAATGAAGATTGGTTAAAATTGCACACCATATAGTAATGTTGCTTCATAATTAACAATGTATGTAAAATACATTTTTTACATAATATAATATTTATTTGGGACTCTTAAATCATCTATAAAATTGTATGAACAAGGGATTGAGGAAATTTGATATGCCCAACATATTGGTTTGTTATAGGAACACTTTATTTGTATCAATTTTCTTCCTCATAATATGTTTTAATTAAATTCTACTCAGATGTTGAAATGATATATTCTTAGAGGCATTGGGGATGAGATCTAGAAAGACTACATAAAATTATCATGGAAAAAACTAGTATCTAACCATTGTCAACAAAAAAAAATTACTACGTAAAGAACTATATTCATTTAGAGTATGGATGCATTACTTGGAGGCATTATTAAATAGGAAATTCCATATCACTCTAGTTCATTAAAAATACTTAATATTAAAAATAAATAAATATCCTTAGTATTAAAAAAATTATTTAGTAGTCAATTATCATCTTAGGTCACATTCACACTTAATTAGTTAAGTATACTTAGGAAGCTTAACTTTTGTAACTCAAGTAATAAGATTAGGAACCTTGTCATAATCATATGGAGCTATATGTTTCATGCATTCAATTTAGTATTAAGAGCTTAATTATACCTTAAATAGCTATTCTTTATTAATTAAATTTTCTTTTTAAGGTTAGATTAAGTGATGAACTATATCTTCAATAAGTTAATTCTTCTAGATAAATACCCCAAATTTTATTTGTAGCCTCTTTATTATAATTATAAGAGCATAAGTTTATTAATTGAGAAAGTATATATGGATTATTTTATAGAATATAATATAATAATCTAAAAAAATTATTGAAAATATCCTTGTAGAATGATTATTTTTCTTTGTTGGATTCTTAGCTACTATATGTCAATTCATGGAATTCTACATGCTTTTAGAGCTCTAGATGTAGAAAACCATTCTCGTGTTTAAGAATGTGTGCTAAGTGATATTATATGTTGCATTTTAGAGTAAATGGGAAACCTCATTATTGAGTCTAGAAGACCCAAAGAAATATGGAATTACAATAAATAAAATAGGGTTTACTCACTATGATAGATAGAGGATTTTATTAAAGATCCAAGGATGATCATATATACATTCATATATGTTGTATGGATATGTAATATTTCACATACACCATATTATACAATTTAAGTTGTGTTCTACCTCCTTAGGCTTACATTGAGTTGCATCAAATATGGTATGGTTCCAATTTTTTTTAAACCCTTTTAATTAAAAAGGTTGTAACATATATTTTTTTAAGGCTCATGTCAATCTTGTGACAACAATAAATATTTTAAGGCATATCAAGTGGTCATGGGGTACAATCACTTAGCCACTCCTAGGTAAAAGGGGCTTAAACACTAATAATTACTACCACCACCCATTTCTATTATTATTAACATAACTAACACTTTTTTATGAGTAGTAGCAAATCATTACCAAACCTCCATGTAACCTATCTATAGCCATTATAATAAGTATGTTACCCTACTACCACCACCACCACTCAACCCAAACTAACAATTCTAACACTTTTTTATGAGCAGTAGCAACTCATTACCAAACCTCCATGTAACCTATCTATAGCCATTATAATAAGTATGTTACCCTACTACCACCACCACTCAACCCAAACTAACAATTCTATCTTTGCAAATTCCGAAGAGTACATTAGGTAGAAATTTTAAGCCTAAAAGGAGGTTTTTCTTTAGGAGGTGTAACTTTTGACCATGAAGTCAAATTTATGAAATCTAATAGGAACCAAAAATATATTTCTAGGAGATGCATATGAATGCTAATATTTTCCTATATTTAACTATATATCCCTATAATTACTAATTGAAACATCCCTTTGTACTCTTTTTGCTGGGGATTTTTTTTCTCCCATGAAGTCCTTTTGCAAATTTTTTAATGTTTCAAAAATATCTCTTAATATAATTCATTATGGTGCAAGTACTTTATTATAGTTTCATAAATGGCATACCCTTGCAATTTTATAGTGTACAATTCTCCATTTCTTAGTGCATGATATAAATACTTTCTAAGAATAAAATGTTAGCAACAAAATATCAATTGTTTAGTCATTTTCATGATAATTCTAGCTTTCTAATTTTATTTTTCCTAGATAGTAGTGTGACGTGTGGAAATCCACACAATGTGCTAGCATCCTACAAAAATCATGATTGTAATGGATTTTTTGATTAGGTTAAAGTTTGGAAGGGCTAGTACTCATTTACAAAGTAGCCATAGAGGCAAAGGACTGGTGACTCATAGAAAATGAGATAGCCAAAAAATAAGAGAAAGATTGACTAGTAGTGAGCCTAGAAGAACAACAAACTATCCATGCTTTTGACCAAAGCATGAGACTGGATAACAAAGACCTGCTACAAAGAAATAAAGGCATAAAAAACAATGGAAAATAACTCAAAAAACACCACCCTTTAAAAATAGGGGAAAACCAATGAAATATTTTAGCTTATAACATTGAACAAAGGGCCATGACCCCAAGCAACGAATCCATATTTTATAGCACTAAACACAAAATAAGCCAAGGGGAAAAAAGGAATCACTTTCCAAAAATCCCACCTTACTAGTGAACCCAAGCCCCACCTCCATAGGAGCACACTCCATCAATTGGAGTTGCAAAAGAGAAAGTGAACAAGAGGAAAGAGAAACTCCAAATGCACCCGCAAAATAAATCTCCTATTTTAATAGAAGAACCAGACATAATGGGCTACAAAGGAGAAAATAAACCAATAGAAAGGATAAGAACAACTCCTTTAAGCTCCATGAGGATCTGGGTTAACAAGATAGGAATGGAAAAAGAAAAAACAAAATGTAACAAAATAGGGGTAGCCCCTACCCCCAAGATCATAACCTTTAAAACCAAATAATTTGTCCAAATAACCAAGAATTTTAAGACAAACCCTCCAAAAATCCTCTACAATAGGATGTCAATATTAGGTAGATACTAAGTACCTAGAGGAAAATAAGAGAACAACAGTAAAAATAACATTGAAAATAACACCAAATTAATAACTCAAAACAAGGTAGGGACATGATCGACTAGCACAAATCTCACACCAAGAACAGATCCACACCCGACCAATATATCCATAGCTCTTCCTTTAACAACAAGAACAAGAGGAGCTCAACATCCCCTTGAGAATACGTGCTACCATTAAACCCTCTCTCACCATAGGTAGGAAAACATGGGAAACCCCTTGAGTGACCTAGGATGATGAATTCATTTGCACAATCAACATTGAATAAATATTTCAAAGCCATGCACAACCCATCAATAATAATGCATGAAAAGATATCCAAAGGACCCACAAGGTTGACCAACATCTGAGAATCCATGTTTTAATAGAAAATACTCTTGATGTCGATAGAATAGAGCAAGCTTGAAGATACCCACTAGCACAAAGCCCTTAGCAACCAATCTCACAACATAAAATAGAGACTTCACAAAAGCTAGAGTAAGAAAGCTGCAACAAGGCCTCCTAATATGGAAGCAAAGTTGCAAAACCTTTGAAAAAGCCCAAAATAGCCTCAAAGAGCAAAAAAATGAACCAAGGAAAACAAAGCATCCACAGAAAAAAGTTGAAACCAAGAACATACTCACATTAAAAATTAAAATGAAAGACACAAAGCTCACAAATCTACTCAAACACCAACAACAAAGTAAACACTAGGAACCAACCCAATTAGCAAAAAAAAACTCCAGCCACTAGCATAGGGGAAGCCCACGAATACCATCTTAAGGAAAAATATGAAACACTAAACCATATAGTTATTTACTTTTGGCTCAAACACAACACATAGTCTATGATAAGGAAGAACCACATAGCATGGACCCTACCAAAAGTATGAAGCTAATGGAAATAAATCAACAAAGGAAACAAAAAAGAAAATAGATATCATTACTAGCCACAACTAGCACAACTTGAAGCACAAGAGATAGATATTGACTTCACTAGAGGAGCACCTCTAAGAAAAAAGGAGCTAGGTTATCATAAAAAAAATGAAGTTGAAGCCAAATAGCTAAGGAAAGGAAGAAAGACCCCTCCCTTGCCAATGTTCCAAGCAACAATATCCAACATCGGCCCAAAAAATAAGCATCAACCTTCACGCCATCCCCAAAAGCTTGATGTGCAAATAAGAAATCCACATAAAAATCCACAAGGAAAGGAAGAGAGAAAACAACACACACAAATAGGTAGAAAAGAAAATTCAAATGTTCCCGAATCACCATCCTCATCATCTGACTTTGAATCCCCCTCACCCACCTTTGTAGAATTCAAATTACTTCATATGTTCCCATGATTCTAATGGATGTTGGAGCATTACCTTCCCATGAATATTTTTGAAGTAATGCCTTTGCATGACAATCATGGGGTACAAAGTGAACTGACTTATCATTTTTGAAAAAAAGAAAGAGGAAGAGAAAGGTGAACTCTCAAGTTCTCTCATGCTCATGCTTGAATATTGAAGCTTTATTAATTTCTTGAAAAATCTTGATATGTTGAATGAATAGGATGCTACTAGGCTATTACGTATCATATTTCTAAAGTGAGATCGAGTAAGTGTTGTGTGGTCTCACAACACACTCCATTTTTCCCTTCAACAAAATACAACCCCCTCTTTTCTATTGTGTTTTCCTTTCCTTTAATTTTCACTTGCTTTGGTGTGTGCTTTTGGAGGAAATAGTAAAATAACGAGGTCTTGATCCAACTTTATCGGACTCCCCTTAAGTTTTTTCTCTCATAATTGGATTGTTTGCAAAATATTTTCCTTGGCCTTGCTAACCAATCAGATCCTTGAGTCTTGAGTATCAGTTGTTGTCACTCTAAGAATATTGCATCTTCTGCTAGTTTCACTTTTTTCCCAGCTAGTCATCACACCCAGTAAGTTGTCACCCAAGTAAAATTATCCCAGTGTTTGCATATCAACTTTTTACCAAGTTATCCTAGTAGTGGCTTTTCTTTTCTTTAGAACTAGAGACCAAAAGTTTTTGCATAATTTTCATTTTGAACTAATTTGGTTTCATATGCACCCAATTCCAAGTATTCCTTTGCACCTGATTCTCATGAACTTGGTGGGTGAAAGTCTCAACCCTCGATAATTCTTCAATATCCCCTATTGGATGATTCAAACCTTGTTGATTTTCAATCATTAAGTATCCAAGATGGATGCTTCCTTTAAGGCCTTTTGCCTCATAGGAATTAAAGTGACACATAAGCATGCCATGTTAGCCACCTATGTCAGTTTCCTCTCAAAATGTGGTACCCTACATAGGAATCAAGGAGTTCATAATTTAAACCCTAATCTACCATGATTGTACCTTTATTTAGGGTAGGGGTATGTGCAGGATCATCATGGAAAAAATAGGCCCTTAAATAGCAAAAAATTTAGAAAAATCAGAGTTAGGCAACTTGACATAAAAATTTGAATAAGTTAACTATATTATTTCAAAAATATGTAAGAATAGAATATGTAGCAAATTGAATGTATTTTCTAAACTACTAGGTTTATTTAAAAAAAAAAAATCTATTTGGTGAAAATTTGAAATTTCAATCAGTACTTAAATTTTAGGAAAAAATAAGTAGTGTCTATCTAACCACCCTAACCACAATAAAATGATAATATTTTTTATAATATTTTAGATATAAGTAGAGGACTCATGTCTAGATGTGATGCATACTTTTTTAATTTTTTCTAATTAAATAATTAATTATGAATTTTTATTACAAATTTTAAAAAATATAAAAACTCGTATGTTTGACCACCTTAACTTGGTCAAAAAAATCATGAAATTCATTTTTTTTTAATCCTATTGTATGCAAAGCAGAGAATGTGACACATGTTTCAGATTAAAAAAATGTGATACTGTTTGAAAGCTATAGATGTTTTTCAATCATCCTATCAATCATGGCTTTAGTCATAATTCAAATAGAAAATAAATAATAATTGTTTATTAAATTCAAAGTAAAGCATAATTTATATTGGTGGAAAGCTGAGAATCTCCTTTAAAAATCCTTTTCGTTCCATTAATTTTGGGTAACAAAAAAGTTGTCAGCTACATACCCTACACATACCCATCATATCGCCAGTTTTTGGCCCATCATAATCCTACACATACTCGTAGTTAATGCATAGAAAATGAAATTAATGAAGGTGGACAATAACACACATACTTGACACAACCTTGAGCATGTAGTTGCTTCCATAACACTCTACATTGTACCAGATTACTCACCTGTAAGGACATCAAAGAATCAAAACCAAGATTGTGACACACAAATAAAGGTAAATTTAAGAACATTGAAGAACATAGCTACTAGGGTTTTGCACCTGTGTTCAATCAATCACCTTATCAACGAAACTGGGTATGCTTCTAGTAGCCGAATTTTAGTTAATTATTTTATGCATTCATGGTTCAGGTTCAATGGCATTACCACTGGTTAGGTCATTGAAACATTGATTGTTTATAAAGAATTTAACCTAATTGTAAACTATAAAGGTCTTGAATAAAAATAACTTTCATGAATTATAAAAAATGTATGATTGAATTGAACCCTAACTCACACACAAGGTACATATTTGTTAATAATGCAGGAAATCAATAGAAATATGAGCGCTTCTATGAAGAATAAAATAGATGAAGAATTTGAATTCTCCATTTTATAGGTTGTATCAATTTGTGGGATAGTTATAGATACTCACCCGAGAGTATTTAGTGATCATGAATTCACTATGCGGATTCAGTAAGCAGGTTTCTCTCAATGTGCTAAGAATATTGTTGTAAATGGACTCCATTTGGCAAGAGGGTTTTCACTAGCAATTGACGCCCCTAAATTGGTATTGGAATGCATGAGATGGTATGACCCAAACAAGAGGGTTATTGAGAAAGAAGGAAGAGTATTAGCAAACCTCTCTATAGAGGGAATTATGTTCACATTTGGGCTCCCCACATTCAAATAGATGAATCTATTGGATATGTAAGTTTTGGCCACAACATACTTGAATGCAAAAGAACAAAACAAGAGGCTTATAATTTCAACATGGTTCTAGGAATAGCCTCCGAAAAAGATGAAGCAAATCCCTAGGTCAAAATTTCTTTAGGGTGCTTGGGAAATAATAACCCTATTGAGTAGGATAGTTGATGCAAAGATTCCAAAAAATTCAAACCCTGGATGTTCGAGCCTATAGTGAAAATAATGGAACGCCCTATGCGAATTCACTAGGGGAATTTTATTAGTGACATGCTACATGAGTAGATAATGACATTCTCAGGCACCCAATGGTTCACCATGTCCTCATATGTTATATATTCTTGTGCCCTAAGGGTAAATATACAAGGATTAAACAAATTTGGTACCCTAGGCAAAGAACTAGGGAATAATTTGATTTATGCTCATATGCCCTAGATTACTATCCACCAATATTGGGAGCATTATCGGAGGGTAAATGATGTGTTTTCTATGAAGATGTTGAGAATAATGGAAGGGGACAAGGCCAAAAGAATATCCCTTTAAGCATAGAGTGTTATCAAGTCTATTGGAGGTTGGTATATTCAATTTCCTAATTTTACTTATATCAAGGTGGAAGGATATACAAGATACCCCTTCATGCTACCCAAGAATGAAATAGATAAACTACTGTTATTAGAATTGGTGAGGCAGGTGCAATGTATAATGCTCTTTTTGTACAAGCATGCAAGAAATGTTCTATTAAATTCCCTATCACAATTGGGAATTATAAGTGCATTGTAGTCAAAAGTGTTGGTATGTGCAAGGAAGAGTTGAAACTTTATGGGTTGGAGTTCCTTGCACTTTAACAAAAAAAATATCATCCAGAGGAAAACCTTGCCAAGAAAATAGGCAACAATGTTCATCCTTATCAACTAGATGATTTTTGGCTTAATTGTGATGATGATCATGATGTAAGGAAAAGGTCATACCAGAGGTTGACACTAGAAGCAACAAAGCTTCTTGGAACTCATGATATTCTGAAGCAACTAGATACTAATAATGGAGAGGTATTGAATACAATTTATGATACAATTTTTTTTTGATGAACCCATCCCAGACCTAGATTATATAAAGAAGGAGATAGTGACCATCAAGTAGATTTCTAAGAAAGTGTTGACATATGCTCAATACTAGATTAATGGCTACGTTGAGGCACTAAAAGAAGCTGGGATAGAGCCCACATACCTGTACAATGTCAAGAGAAAGAAAAATTTGGTGGATGAATTGGGGTATGGAGGGAATACTAGAAATGATCCAGACCTAGACCTTGGAACACAATGATCCCAAACAACCTAGACCTTGGAACACATGACCAAACAATGGAGGAGCATCCACACCTTTAGATAATGCCAATTCCTCTTAAGATAAGTCTATGTCTAAGGTGAATTTGGTTGAACTCCCCATGAACAAGTGTAGAATTCACAATACAAGTGCTCATTCAAAAGTGGACTATCCATAGTTTAAAACTATGTCAAATATCTTTCTAGCCGCTATGCACTATAAGGATCAATGTACTCCCACTCACTTTAAGAGAACAAGTTAGTTCCATTCAATTATGATTTCACATTAGCCTTAGAAAGTTACCTTTTTTTGAGTCACCCACCATTTCTAAGAGTAACAACTATGAGCAAGAGGATAGTTCAAGCATGACTTTGGAAACTTACATGTTTCCCTACCAAGATGAAAATGAACCTTAGGATGAAGCTGATGAAATTAATGCTTTCCAAAAATATCCAAAGGGACATAGCTATAATTTGAGGAGTAATACCACATGGTGGAAATAGATGTAAATGGCCTTTGACCATGTCAATTCTTCCTGACAACTTCAATACTCCACCTGATGACAAATCTAGTAACACTCTGGGGTTGTTGAAGGTGAACTCACAATACAATAACTTGTAGAATATCTCATAGAGTGGAAAAATAGAATTCATCAATCAAAATAATCTGACTAATTATTTGGTGGAAGAAAATCAAAAGGGAAAAAATTATCCTATCTTTATCAGAATTGCTTAAAAATATTGTAATCAGGAAGGCTTTCTTGAATACATTAGAAGAATTTCCCAAATAAATCATACCTAGTAAATATACGTAAGAAAAGGAGAACTCTATTGAGGAAAAAAACAAAAACACAGTTGCTATGGAAGAAGCACAAGTAGTCTTTTATAATGGTAAGATAGAATCCCCACCATTTTTTCTAAAGCTGAGAATATTTGGTAAAAATCTTCATAATTGCTTGGTAGATTCAAGAGAATCTACCAATGTGATGCCTTTTTCTATATGTAAAACTCTAGGCTTAACCCCAAAAAATTCCTTAAAGAAAGTTACTCAACTAGATAAAACTAAGGTAACTGTAATCAAAGTGTTAACTAACATCCATATGTAGTTAGCGCTAGAACCTAGGATTCAGTATTATATTGTTATCCAAGTGGTTGAGATACCAAATACATATGAGATGTTATTTAGGAGAGATTGGTCAAAGAATTTGAACGGATATATGGCCACTGTCTTCTCACATATGTGGTTACCCTGGAAAGGAGTCCCTAATCAGATCAGGATAGAGAGGGAACCATGTATGAAACACATGATCACAATTTACAACTAGATAAAATGAAGTTCTATACATAGATGTAGAACTATGCATATATGGAATTAGAAGTTTTTGAGTTAAGATAGAAGAAGTATTCATGTGTAATGCAAAGAAGCATAATTAGATAACTCCCAAGACAGACATGTTAGTTAAATCTAACCATGATTCTGGGTGATCCCACAATAGTGGTTTACAATTTTTGGCCAAACTGGACACTGAAATAATTTTTTTAAATAAATCTTCACTTTCGGGCACCTATAGCGGCTAAACCATGAGGAATTTGAAGATGATTCAAACTAGAGTTTCATGAAATTTTGTCTATAGATTCTAAATATATTTTTTTCAAATTTTTGGAATTAGACTGCACTTCTTTTTCCATCTCCCTCGAAAACTAGTTTTTTTCATAAAACAACATTTTTAAAAGTGACGCTCACCGTATAACGCATAACCTTTTTTCCATGAAGGATAAAATTCTAATTCTTTCAAATTTAGATTCATAAGTCTGATATCTAGTGCTTCCACTTGGTTAGATAGTTTTCTATTGATTTTTTTTTTTAATCAAGTTTTTAATTCAAACCAATTATAATTCAGACATAGAGTGACCGTATAACGCGTAACTTTTTTTGTATGTATCAAAATTTAAATTTTTTTCTTTGTTGGATCAAGGAATTCAATATCTGGTGCACTAATATTTTGAATTTTTTTTTTAATAATCTGCTATTTTTCCACATGTGCAAAACAGAGAGCTTGATTTTTAGTGAAAACCCTACATTCACGAGAAATAAAAAATAAATATAATAATAAAATTATATTTATTTAAAATTATACTTTTTGGGAAGCTTATAATAAGAACTAAATACTTGAAAAAATAAATTTTAAATGAATTCATTTGATCCCCCATAAGGTAAATCAAAAGTGGTTTTTTATTAGCATTTTGATAGGTGTAAAGGAGACTATGTTATTGGTATGGTTTAAAACTAGCGAGGTTCTATCCAGTGGGATTCGATTTAAGGTATTTTGATAAAACCATCTTCAATTGGAATTCTTTAAATGAAACCTTTTAAGGCTTAAATCATTATATTTTCTAAAAATATGTGATTTCAACAAAAATCAGTTCCTCCCAAAAATTGTAAACCAACTTTGTGGGATCACCTTTCTTCTAACTTTCAAAGGAGAAGATAATTGTTTAGACAAATTTTGGAAGAATATTGCTAGGGAGGCTCAAAAGAGAAAGAAAACTAAATATTATCTAAAAGGTTAGCTATTACAAGATTAGTGTAGGTTACACAACTCTACACATTCAAAGGATAGTTGTGTGATGTGCTTAGAGATCATTCACAGAGTTGGAAATTGACACTATTAGGAAAATATAACTCTTAATATGTCTAAGCCTGAAAGACTTGAAGGTAAAAAGTTGGAAATGTAGATTGAAAATACTAGCTTATCAGTTCTTAAGAATGCTAAACTTAAAGTTGTTGGGGATCAAAATTGGACCCTTGGGTTTGATGGGTTGAAATCTCAACAAGGAATTAGAGTTGGGGTTGAGCTCATCAATCCCCAAGGTAAGTCATTTATTTTTGTCTATAGATTACAATTTCAATGTACTAACAATGTGGTAGAATATGAGGCCTTCATCGATGGTTTGATGCTCACAATCAAGAAGAAAGTTAAAATTCTTAAGGTTTTCGGTGACTTGGAACTAGTGGTCAATCAAGTAAGGAAACAATATATTTTTCATTACAAACACTTATCCAGTTATCAACATTGAGTATGGGACCTGATAAAATATTTTGATGCTTTTAACATCACTCGTATTCCCTGAAGATTCAATCAAAGAGAAAATTCTTTGGCTATTGCTTCCAGTTTTCTTGAACCACTAGATGCTTTTGATTTGAGAATTTTTTATTGTCAAGCTGGTACAATTGCCCTTGATCCCAGATAACATTACTAATCTATAGGTGTTCGAGGATGACCATCACATTTTAGATTTTATCGCTAATTATGGTATCTTTGAGGTACAGATAATTGAGGAAATAGATCATTTGAATGGAAAAATTCAATATGAAGAGTTATCTCAAGCAAAAGATAATAATATTCTGAAATAAATAGTTGAGCTGAAATTATTTGATGTGGATTAGATAATTTGGTAGAAAGACCTACCTAAAAGCAATGGGGGATAGTTCAAATTGTATAATCTAAATACTAAAGAGGAAATGAATAATTTTTTTATAGGACATGTATTTACTGAGGAAGAACATAGAAATATTGCTCAGGAACTTAGGGATTACTAGACAGTTATAGCATGGACATATGAGGATTTCAGGACATATGAAGCTTCCATTATTACTCATACAATCCTGCTAAATCCTAATGCAAAACCTCTTAGGAAGAAACAATGTCCTGTGAATGCATTTCTAGATCCCCTGATTCAAAAGGAAGTACAGAAACTCCTCTCAGCCCAGATCATTTTTCCCATCAGACATTCTAGTTAGGTGGATAATTTAGTGCCCATTAGAAAGAAGAATGGAGACATTTAGTTGTGTGTGGATTTGTCAAATCTTAACAAGGAATCTAAAAAATACAACTATCCCCTACCTTCTTAGATGAAGTACCAGAAATTGTTAATGGTTCACATATGATTTCCTTCCTAGACAAATTATTTTGGGTATAACTAGGTAATGGTTGTGAAGGATAGAATGAAGACAGTGTTGACCACAAAGTGGGGAACTTTCACTTACAAAATGATGTCATTTGGATTAATAAATGTTGGAGCCACGTTCCAAAGAGCTATAGATTATGCCTTTTGAGACTTGGTAGGCAAGTGCACTATTATATATATGGATGATCTCACAGTGTTTTCTAAGAATAGAGGAGATCATGTTGATGATCTCAAAGAAATACTACAAAAGTGTGAAACATATGGAGTTTCACTAAATCCTAAGAAATACATTTTTGAGTTGACTGAAGGAAAACTACTTGGACATATTATCTCTAAAATGGGTATTTCAATAGATTCAGATCAACTAAGTACCTTACTCAAACTATAGCCCCCGAGAAGTAAGAAGGAATTAAAGTCATACTTCGACAAGATCAATTTCATCTGGAAGTTTATCATAGGATTTGTTGAGATAGTGAAACCTCTCAATGATACGTTGAAGAAGGATGTAAAAATTAAATGAAAAAATGATACCAAGATAACCTTTGAGAACATGAAAGTTGAAATCACAAAAGTGATGGTGTTGGAAAGTCTAGATTACATTAAACTAGTTTATATTTACTCTTTTGCTTTTGGTCACACATGTGTAGTTGTATTGATACAAAGGGGCAAGAATATAGAGGAAAATCCAATTTCTTTCATGAGTTCTCCCTTTAATGAGGCAGAGCTAAGATATATGGATATTGAGAAACAAGCTTTTTCTTTGGCCAAGGTGGTAAGAAAATTCTAACATTACATTCTCATAAGTATAGTTAAGGAAATTATGCTTGATGTAGCAATAAAGATGCTACTGACATAGAGCGAGCTCAGAGAAAAAAGAGCTAAATGGGTTATGACCTTGTAAGACTTTGATTTAGAAATCATACCCATGAAGCTAGTCTACAAGAAAGCTTTCATTAAATCCATCGTTGAGATTGATCCACAAATTTTTAGCCAATAGCATACCCTAGATGTAGAAGACCAAGATGAGTGGTACTCGGATATATGGTACTATCTGTTAAGAAAAAATTTCCCAAACCATATGTAAAGGAATCAAAGAAGAGCCCTGAAAATTAAGTCCTAGAGCTATATGATTAAAGGAGGGGTTCTATTCAAAAGAAATCATGAAGGGATTTATTTGAGATGTTTAAATAGGAAAGAAGTGAGTGAATTGTTGTAAGAACTACATGATAGGTTTGACACAGCTCATAGAGTACCCTTGGCCACCACACACCTCATTTTGAGAGTTGGCTACTAGTGGCAGGCTATTAAATAAAAGACACATATGCACATGTAAAGCACTGTTATGCATGCTAAACTATTGCAGATAAAAGGAGATTTAACACATAGTCATTGCAGCCCGTGATGGAGATGTGTCCTTCAAAATGGTGTTTAGAATTTATTAGAACCATTAACACATTGTCGTCCATAGGCCACAGGTTTTTGCTAACCACTATTGATTATTGCACCAAGTGGACTGAAGCATGCCAAAGTAAGCAATGCACCATGGAAGTGGTAATTAAATTCTTGGAAGAAAGTGTTATTACTAGGTTTGGAGTACCGTATGCCTTGGTATGTGATAATGGCCCCACTTTTTCTTCATTGAAATTTTCCAATTGGGCATTTGAATATGGTATAACATTGAAATTTTCATCTAATTATTACCCATAGGGAAATGGATTAGTGAAATCATTAAACAATAACCTGCTAGATATAATTAGAAATCTAATTGAAAATAATCCTAGGGAATGGCATTCCATGTTGAAATTTTCCCTTTTGGTAGACCGTACCAAGATGAAATCTGTATTGGGGAATTCCCCTTATCACTTAGTCTATGGGATAGATCCTATATTACCTATAAATTTAAAGATCCATACTTGGAAATTTTCTCTAGTATATTGTATTAGATGACTAGATTGAAGCTTGATTGTTACAAATAATACATTTATATGAAAAGCATACTAGAGCAATATATCATTTTTCCAAGCACCAATCTATGGTAAGACATTGGTTTGACAAAAGGGCTAGATTGAAAAAAATTAGAATATCTAACCTAGTCCTATATTGGGATAAAGCCCATGAGTATAAGGGTGAACATGGTAAGTTTGACAAGTTATGGATTGGCCCTTACCGAGTATCTAAAATCTTAGGCAATAGCAGTTACATGATTAAAACTCTACCTGGAGAAGATGTTCCATTCTCAGTCAATGGGAAATTCTTGAAGCATTATTTTCAAGCCTAGTGTTAGTCACTAGTCCTTGTTGTAAGTATGTAAATAGTATTTTTTGGGTTTTTGGGACATTTCATTTTTTATTTTTTTTTCTTTTCGAGGTTTTGTGTTGTTGAGATATGCAATAGTTAGCAACCTCCAGAGGTAGTCAAAATAATAGAACATTTCAACTCTAAGAATGTGATTTATGCTTTGACTAGAAATAGTTCTTTAATTATAGATGATTGGGGAATTGTTTGGATTCATTCACTTTAGCTAGTGTAGACATTGAAAAATATCCTAGGCTCGCTAACATAATTTTTCCCATTGTCTAGGGTCATATTTCTTCTATTAATTAAATAATTCTTAATTATTTAATTTAATTTAATTCATTTCTCCATAACTCTCAATTAATTAAATAAAATTTTATTTAATTACATCACTAATATCTTTAATTTCTATAATTAAATAAATTTATATTTATTTAATTATTTTTCATTTTCTACTATAATTAAATAATTATGACAATTATTTAATTATTCACTTTTGGCATCTCTGTCATAAAGTAATTAAATTTTTATTTAATTAAATGACTTATCTTTTCTCTCACTTTTTGAATTAAATTTCTATTTAATCAAAAAGTTAACTCACATTTTCCTCTTCTAATTAAATAATGTTTTACGCATTTTCCTTTTCTAACTAACTAATTCTATTGAAAAATTAGTTAATTTCCTCTTTCTCTTCCACTTTCAATCTTATCTTGTCTTTTCTCATTTAATTTCGCCCATTGATCGAAATAAAAATCAGTTAATCTCATCCGTCCATTTTGCATTCACCTCTTTATAAATAGCATTGTCATTTATCATTTCAAAAGGGAATTATTACACTATCCTACTTATATGTTGTTGAGACAAATGGTTCAAAGTTTTGTTGTCATTTACTTTAGGCTACATTCAAATTTGAGCACAAGCATCATTTAATAGAAAAATGAAGAAGAGCTATGGAGATAATTCAATGAATGCATGAAGGATTGAGTAATATTGTTTCATTTTTTTTATATACTTTTATGCTTTCATTATCCTCAATAGTTTATTAGGGTTTTTTTGTTTATTGATCTAATATGCTTTAAACTTGAAAATCTAACCTTGATGACAAATGGTGAACCTAACGTGAACAATAGTTAAAGACAAGTTTTTGTAAAAAAAATTGGCATGAATTGGTTTTATTTTGTAGTGTTTTGGATGATAATAAGGATATATTTTGTTTCTCATATCACTGGGTTCTAACATAGCTATTGTTCTATCATTTTCAACTAATCTTCTCTCTACGTTTTTCTTATTGGAATTCATTTTGAGAAGGTAGCTTCAGATACTATTTGTGTTTTGATTTATTTAACATTCCTCAAAATGTTGCTCTAGATCTGTATCCATGCTGTCACTTGTATTTCATTTTTTTTGTATTTGAAATCATTGGATATGCAGGTTCCAAAGCATTTATCATTGATAGGATGTAACAATCAAACTCTTTAACATTGATTTATTTTGGTAGGATCGATTTCACATGGTATAGTATCATTTTTGTTTTGTTGAATAAAATACCTACATAAGTTATTTACTACATCAAGCAAAGGACGTTCTCCATGAAAAGTGACAAAGAGATTGAAGGAGCGCTTAAGAGACTTGAGGTTCAACTTCTTTAAATACTATGGCTCAATAAATTTGACAACTATTCATGTTCCTGTTGTTGTGCTTGGCATATCTTTCCAGCAGCTCTAGCCAAGCACAATAGCTCATATCGATATCCCAACATAGGCTTGATTGTGGTCAATATGCAGCAAGGCCTCATCGATGAAATGAACATTGAGTGATTGAGATTGAAGTTTTCCGCTCAAACATTGAGCAGTCATTGATTTTCCAGTGTATGGCTATCCACACATTAATACCGACACCATTTTTATTAGTATTTCTCCTTTGACCTCTTGAATTTAAATTGTTGTTTATCGAGCTTCATGTGTTTTGACATCGTGTAGTCACGACTTTCCATGAGAACAATTCCATATCGATCTGTCTTCATATTCTATCCAATGCCTGTCATCCATTATTTTATTTCTGAATAGAAATTTTTCTAGAGGTTGCATAGCATGTGTGGGAATATTTTGAGATTTCAGTGTCTTTTCCTTGGCAAAATCTGCAAGTTTTGTGTCACAACAACAAGAAGATTTAGATTAATTTAGTTTAAATTTAATTTCTAGTTAGATTTAAGATCTAAGATTTAGATTTTTTCTAATTTAATTTAGTTATATTTAATACTGTAGATTTAGATTTTTTTAAGTTAATTTATTTATATTTAAGAGTTTAGGTTTAGATTTTTTCTAATTTAGTTTAGTTTAAATTTAATTTAGTGAGACTTAAGATTTTAGATTTAGATTTTTTCTAATTTAGTTTAGTTTAGTTTAAATTTAATTCAGTGAGACTTAAGATTTTAGATTTAGATTTTTTTTCTAATTTAGTTTAGATTTAAATTTTTAATTTAGATTAATTATATTTTTAGATTAGATTAATTTTTGTTATTAATTTTTATTAGCTAGATTAAATGTTAGTTTTCTTTTTAGTGTAGTTTTTTTATTCTGGGGTTAATTTTGTTAATTTGGCTTTTTGTTGGTTTGAATGTCCAAGACTTGAATTGAAAACTTACAACTTTCATTTGACGAAAACCAAAGACTCAAAAATACTAATAGTTCTTTTGTAGGGCTCTCCTTGATTTCTTTTATTCTAAGTGTCTATTTTCACATAGAATAAATAGGGGGTTAATGAACTAGTGTTTACTATGCTTGAGATGGTAGGTGTATGCTCTCACCTTGTGCAAAATCAGTGATCAAAAACTAGACCCATCATTCTTGTTGTTTTTATCCCTTAGAGGGGTATGCCTAAGAGACACATCTGTACAGAGAACTTGAAGGTGACTTTAACCAATTTTTCACTCGGGCCGATATATAAATAGATAAGACTAAACTGTCAAGTCCTCATGGTATGTAGGCCTTAGTTGTACAGTGTCATTCAAAATGGGGTACTACTATAAAATGTATAAGAGCCCCTAGTAGGAGTGATTAAATCCAAGTAAGTGGCTTTTTGGATGCTCACAAGGTGCCATGTCTCCGAGTATTGACTAAGAACCACTTATTTTAGAGGCCAAAAACCCTTTTACTTGCTAGCACTAGAAATGTTGTTCTGAAGCCTACCCTATGTTCCATTATTCATTGTAGAGACAGAAAATCCCTCAAGGTCTTTAGATCTTAGGGGGTAAGAGAACTTGGTGTGCCTGTGTCGTGTAAGGGGGAGCTAGTGTCATCAATATCTCTAATTTTCCGCTTTGTTTAAGTGTTTGGAGAAATCCAAGTAGGGACTTAGCAGGTCGTATCCACTTTCTATCCTAGGTTGTGCTTGCTTACAAGTGTTCTCAAAATTTGTCAGCACTAGTGGAACAACTTTGGGACTAACATAAGCCCCTACTCACAGGTGTTCTCTGATTTTGTATCACAACCACCCAAAACTTTTTGTCTACTATGTTTTGTATGTGTGTTCAAAAAACAATTTCCAGTACAAATCAAACACCACACCTGAAACTTATAGCATTTCAACTTTGAAACAAACTAGGCCTACATACCTAAAACGAGCTTAAATTTTAAATATGTTTAGGACAAGTAATTTTTCACCCCATTCTTATTAGTATACATTCATCCATTACCTCATCCTTTTGCATTAGAAATTCCCCATAGGTCAAATTTTTAGGTCATCCTTTTAGATTGTATAAACCTCTTGTATAAACTTCTTGATTAGGAAGTCCATCAAACCTATACTAAACCATAGATTTAAATTTGTATTCTCTTGATGTTATCTTTCAAAAAATAATCATACTAGTCCTTCATCATTTAGGTTGGTTTCTTAGCTCATCAATCCAGTTTGAGACCACCTTTTCAAAATATCCTATCATTTTTACTATACCCAAGGTCATTGACAGTCATATTAGTTGTTATACTTGTCTTAGTTTGATTAGAAATTGTATCTTATGTTTACTAGAGGTTTTAGTCTTCATCCTAGGTCATAGTACTCCATCCCTTCATCTCACATCTTGCATAACCTATTCATAGGCATAATTTTGATTTTTATCATTGTGACACTAACTTATTCACACCTCAACTATTGTCACCTTGAGCCTTCATCATGGTATCATTATTAGGCATCCCTATATCTTCAAAAGTTATATATATATATATATATATATATATATATATATATATATATATATATCACTTAGGTTGCATGCCTTAGTATTCATTCATACCCTTGCATTGTCATTACCTTAGGCAAGCCATAGTTCATCACATCATACACCTTCCCCTTGCAAGTCCTTTTATGCTAGAAAAAAGGTCACAAAGGAAAAGGAAAGAAATGGATCTCTACAAAAATGAATTATTTGAGTCAGATGACCTTCATAACCACACAAGGAACTTAAAATTTGGTACCTCTTCTAGTGAACCACCCAAGAAATCTACCAATCCTTCTGAAAAATTCCTCATAAGAGACAAACATGGACAAGTAATTATAGAGGAAGTCGAAGTAGTTGCCCAAGACCTAGAGGTTGTATCACTTGTAGATGAGATAGTGTTATTTGATCCCCAAACGTTCTCGACCAAATTTTTGCATTGTGGTGCCAAACTACCTCATGGATTCAATGTAAACACACTTCAAGCAGCACCCACCCCAAACCAAAAAAACCAAGGACTTAACATGTATACATCTAGTGGTTTGAAGAGCCTACAAATAAATTATTCTATGCCACAAGGGGCTCCAACTCAAACTTCTATCCCAATTTCTATACCCTTATTTGGAATGCAACCAATAACACAATCAGGGACACAATCCACAATGCAACCAATGACACAGTCTGTGTCATAACCTCTTAGTTCTACACCTTATCCATTTAATAACATGAACATATCTTCAAATCCATTTGCAGCATCAAGTGCCATGAACACCACATCTTCAAATCCATGTGGAACATCTAGGGCCTTAAACACCACATTATCAAATCTTTTTGGCACAAATAAAAGGACTAGAGTTCATATTCATGGAATTAACACAATCACCAATGTGCCACAAGGTCCTAGCATAAGGTTCCCCAACAAGTAAATATAGAAGGTTCCTATAAAATCAATAGTCAATATGTACAAGGTCCAAACAGTTCCAATCCTCTCCAAATGCAATACAATACCAACACCTCCTACATCACACCACAAATCCAAATTCCAATTCCATCTCAAACATTCACACCATAAATCTAAATTCCAAAAATAATTCAAACATCCATACCTCAAATCAACAACATACCATACCAAAAAGTAGTTGTTAACACCATAGGTACAACACTCACACCATATGATGTCCTAGCCAATCAAATGTTGGCCTTGCAAAAGCAAGTAGACACAATGAAATTGGAAAACAAGAAGAATTACTCTATCCAAGAGTTATATCCTTACCTATTTGATAGGACATTATACATGCCTCCTCTTCCTCCACATTATGTCATGCCAAGTTTACCTAAATATAAAGGAAGAGGAAACCCCATCGAGCATGTGAGGGAATTTCATATGGCCTTGATTGACATTGCTTCTGAACAAACATACTTAATGAGACTATTTCCTAGGAGTCTCTTAGGACATGCTTTAACTAATGGTTCTCCCACCAAATGATAGGCATACGAAAAATGGGACAAACTTGTTAATAAATTTCTCACCCACTTTTCCTGCAATATAAAAAATGACATCATTATTTCTACCTTATGTCAAACTAAAGAAGAAGAGGGTGAAGCTTTCATAACATTCTTCCAGAGATGGAGAAATTTAGCTAGTCATTGTCCTATTGAAATTCCTAAAAACAAAAAATTATCATGTTCATGCAAACCCTAAACAAAAAATTAAGCTATGCATTGGAAACTCATTGTTGTTCCACATTTTCCAACCTTGTTGAAAAAGGGGCCATCCTTGAAAAAAACCCTTATTGCTAAAGGGGAAACTTAAATTTATACCAAAACACAAAATTTCCAAGGAACATCAAATGATAAAAACAAGTTTTGGTCCCATAACAAGAATGTAACTAATGATGGATTTGTAGACACAAAAGTTATGAATAGAATAGGTCCCACACTAACTCTCATAGCACCCAACATGAAAAATAACACACCATATGTTTCAAACCAAGTAGCTAACATGGTCCAAAATAATCAAGAGTGGGGACCCCCAAGATAACCAAGGCAATACCCATGGAGACAACTCACTCCTTTTCAAAACCAATTGAATCTATCTTAAAGAAGCTAGTACAATCAAATGTTATACAACTCCAAGAGCCCAAACCATACAACCCAAGACAATTTAAACCCTCTTGGTGGGATTACAATTCCTTTTGTGACTACCACTAAATAAAAGGGAATAAGACCTCATCATGGCATTAGTTGAAGAATATGATTCAAGACCTAATTGACAATGATACCATACAGGTCAAGGGACTAAAAAAAACTTCAAATAAAGACCAAATGATTTTTCAAGAATTCATGGCAAGACCATGGTTCCAAAACACCCTCCAGTTTGGATCAAAAGATAGACAACCATTCCAATCATACCAATTCCTCTTTTGACCACACAATTTTTAACCATGTCTAAGCTATTGACAATCATGTTAACACAATCACCATTAAGAAGTAGCCTAAATGTGCCATCGCTATCCATAGGGCTAAGGTTACCATATCCAGTCCTCCTCCAAAGCAACCATAATCCAAATCCCAATACACTCTTGTTGACCAATTGGGCAAGACACT
This sequence comes from Sequoia sempervirens, assembly GCA_007258455.2. Classification (NCBI taxonomy): domain Eukaryota; kingdom Viridiplantae; phylum Streptophyta; class Pinopsida; order Cupressales; family Cupressaceae; genus Sequoia; species Sequoia sempervirens. The sequence goes on from VDFB02285264.1 coordinate 116,232, forward strand.
CACACAAACTTCCATCTATGAGCTTCTACACATATCACTTGAACACAAAGCTATCCTCAGTAAGGCTTTGTAAGAAACCTCTATCCCTACCAACCTAGATGTCAACCAATTTGAAACCATGGTTAGATACTTGGCCAACTCCCACCATGTCTCCTTTTCTGACCAAGATTACTCTACACCCAAGTCAAACCATAATGACGCATTACACCTTGATGTTTTCATCCACAAACGTAAGGTCAGACAAGTCCTAATAGATGGTAGAGCCAGATTGAACATTTGCACTTTAAAATTGGTGAAGGAATTGGACCTCTTTGAAGCATGTGTGGATACAAATACGAGCATTTCCATCAAAGCCTATCATGATAAAGAATGTTCTTCTGAGGGCTTTATCACACTTCCTATCAAGGTTGGACCTACAGTACTAGATACCACATTCCAATAACCTGGATCTTGAACTACCATATAACCTACTCCTCGGCTAACCATGGATCTGCACCATGAATGTTGTTCCACCTACATACCATCAATGTCTAAAGTTTCCATACAATGGCACCAAAATCACAATCATTGATGATCTTGACCCTTTCAATATTGCACCTATTTATGGGGGATCCCTAAATACCAAGTTCCTATAAACTATGAAGCTACAACATCCACTTCATCCAATTACGTTGAACCATCCACTCTCAGTAAATCCTCAATGTCTATCATTCCATCCTCCAATCCCAAGATTCAGATCCAAGACAAGGGGTGTGGGGAGTATCATATAAACACTTCCTATTGCATCACTAAGTTACCAAAGTCTCCAAAGTCCTATGGAAAGCTTGTCTATAAGATGGAACCTAAAGTTGTCATTAAAATTCCTCCCACCACCACCTTCACAAACTAGGGAGAGTTAGACAAAGAATACATTGATGACATTTCAAACTAGATTTATAAAGATGAGGAAGATTTGAAGCTTCTACCAACAAAACAATATGGTAAAGGCTTTGAGCTCATGAAACAAAAGGGTTATGATGGAATCAGTGGACTTGGCATACATAAAAATAGAATGAGAGAACCCTTGATGCCTCTTAAATGTCCAAAGAATTTAGGGCTAGTGTTTGCACCAATTAGGATTAGCACTTCAAGTACTAAGGTGCTTTCAAATAAGGATGTGAGTTCTTTGAAAGACATTTAGACATCTGAAAATCCTACTAAAATTTGTTATAGTGACACAAACTCTAATGAATATGAGTGGGATTCTTGTACCACCAGTGACTATGAGCTCGACCATGTTTTTCATGAGTCTAATACACCCCATCCATCCTTTACCAACCTCATGGATATTAATATCTATGTTTATTCCTTTCATGAACCTGACCCACCAAAGACCACAAAAGAAAGAGCATGGTTAGAATCCTTTTGGGACCCCGATTTAATACCTTCTTCCTTACCCTATTTGTTGCTTCCCCATCCTTGAGTAACATCGATGATGGAATTTCCCCCGTTTACCCACAATTGATCGATTGGTACAAGCAAGGTCCACCACCCTTGGACATATTTGAAAACAATGAAGCCATCATTGAGTTCATGGGAATATGGGAAGGCATACCACATGGGAACCATAAGGGTGGTTTCACTATAGATCTTGATGTTGTGGCCTATTTCAACAAGATTGTCCCACCCTCTAGTCACAAAAATGACAAAAATAAAATAAAAAATGATTGGTCTTTAGGTGAAAACCACAAGGAATCTTCTGACCAGGAAAAAGTAAAAATAAAGGATGTATCCAAGGGTGAAAACCTCTCTGAGGCACCCAAGGATGGAGGGTTATAATTTCTCCCTATTAATTAAGAGAGATCCCTAATATTGATTAAAGAAGTAATGGAATTCAATATAGGTAGAATGAAGAATCCTAAGATTGTTCTCCTTACAACATCCCTGACAAATTAAAAATTAGAATTTCAAGACATTTTCATAGAATGTCAAGTCAATTTTACATGGTGTTATGCTAATATGCCTCGATTGGACCTTGCATTAGTCCTACATCATTTTCCATTGCTTCTAAATGTAAATTTAGTAAAAAAAAAGCTTAGAAAAATGCATCCTTAAATAGCTCTGTTGGTCAAAGTTTAACTCAATAAATTATTGGATGTTGGTTTCATAAGACCTATTGACTATGTAGATTGGATCTCATACCTTATACCAGTGAACAAACTGAATGGAAAAATTTGTATATATACAAATTTCTATGACTTGAACAAATCATGTTTGATGGATGATTTCCCACTTCCTAATATAGACATCATAGTAGATCTAACTATAGGCTATGAGATGTTGTCCCTCATGGATGGATTTTTGAGGTATAATCAAATGTGTATCGCTACTGAAGATCAACATAAGATGATGTTCACTTGCCTATGAGGTACATGCTGTTGGAATGTCATTCCCTTTAGAATGAAAAATGCAAGTGGAACCTATCAAAGAGCTATGACCACCATATTTCAAGATCTCATGAACACATTGATGGAAGACTATGTTGATGAACTTTTGACAAAATCCTTGACATGTGGTGATCATTTGAGATTCCTTGAAACAATTTTCAAAAGGCTTGAAGAATATGAAGTCCACCTAAATCCTAAGAAATGTGTCTTCAGCATGACATTAGGTAAGCTCTTAAGATATATAGTTTCCCATAGAGGCATTGAAGTGGACTTTGCAAAAGTAAAAGCTATATTAGATATGCCTCCCCCAATAGGAATCAGTCAACTTAGAATATTGCAAGGCCAAATTTAGTCCATCAGATGGTTCATTGCACAACTTGTTGATAAATGTCAACCTTTTTAGTATTTGTTATTCAAGGGAGTTCCTTTTATATGGGCAGACAAGTGTGAGGCATCCTTTGAACAGATTAAAAATTACCTCTTGATGCCTCCTATTTTGATGTCACCAATAGATGGTAAGCCCCTTATCATTTACATATTAGCTACTACTTCCACATGATGGGCATTATTTGCACAAAATGATCATGATGAGAAAGAACGAATGATCTATTACATTAGCCACATGTTTGTTGGGTATGAACTCAACTATAGTCCTATTGAGCATGCTTGTCTCATTGTGGTTTTTTCCACTCAAAAAATAATAAATTACATGCTAAATCATAAGACAAGACTGGTGGCTAAGATAGATCCTCTCAAATACCTACTTAGTAAGGAATCATTGATAGGATGGTTGGCTAAGTGGGTCATGATACTTAGTGAGTATGATATACAATATGTCAAACAAAAAATAGTAAAAGGACAAGTTATCAAAAACCAACTTGTCGATGCACCCACAAAAAATGATCACCCTTTGATTTCTAATTTCCCAGATGAGTCAATATTTACATTATACATTGGTGCAACATGGAAATTATACTTTGATTTCTCATACACTAGTCATGGATCAAGTGTGAGAAAACTATTCATCACCCCTCAAGGTGATACTATATTGAAATCATTCATAATAGCTTTCACATGTACAAACAACATTGCAGAATATGAGGCCTTACTAATAGGATTACACATGGCTATAAAATGGAGAATTATAAGTCTGCAAGTTTTTGGTGATTCATAATTAGTCATCCAACATATCAATGATGACTATGACACTAAGGATGAGAAATTGACCCCATACAAAAGAATGGTTTACAGTTTCAAACTATATTTTGAAGATATTACCTTTTTACAGATCCCACAACTTTAGAACAAAGCAACTAATGCCATGGTCACCATCGGATCTCTCTCAGACATTCCCAACAATATGTCATCGTACAAGTTCTTAGTTTGATAGTTATTGGTCACTACCTTTGAAGTCCTTGAATTTGAGATGGTGTGTGAACTTGTTGGTCCCAATTCCCCATGGTATCAAAACATTTATGACTATCTACATTCTTAGAAATTACCACCTAACCTATCCACTAGTCAATGCAAGGCCTTCCTCTATAAAGCCACTTGCTACACCAAAATTGGTGATACCCTATATAGATGTGGCCTAGACAAAACCTTACTTAGATGCCTCGACACTAACGAAGCACAAAATACCTTATGTGAAGTACACAAAGGTATATGCATAGCCCATTCTAGTGGTTTGACTCTAGCTAAAATGATCATATGACTAGGATATTAATGGCATAAAATGGAGCAAGATTCCTATCACTTTGTGAAGAAATATCGACAGTGCTAGATACATAGTGACCTCATCCACACACTTGCATAGGAGCTATAGCTGATCACTTCACCATGGCCATATGCCCAATGGGGACTCAACCTTATAGGTAAAATTCATCCCACCTCATCTAATGGCCATAAATTAATTATCACTACAACTGAATATTTCATGAAATGGATTGAAGCCATTCCCCTAACATACATAACTGGTAAACAAATCTCCATGTTCATCCTCAATTACATCATATGTTGGTATGGTGTCCCACAATCCATTATCACTAAAAATGGTCATCCCTTCCAAAATCAAGATTTGTCCATGAGTTATGTGAGAAATTCCACATCCAGCACTACTTTTCCACACCATATTATCTGAAAGGTAATGTCCAAGCTGAGGCATCCAATAAGACTATAATCAAAAATCTTAAAAAGACTATCAATGACATTGGTCATGACTGGCACATTCAACTTAACCCCACCCTATGGGCATATTGTATGAGCATCAACACACCCATTAGTGCCACTTCATTCACCCTAGTATTTAGTACGAAGGCTATCCTTCCTATAGAGGTCGAATTCCCCTCCCTATGGGTCTCCATGAAAGGGCTCATTGATGATGAGGAATACTGTATATCCCAACTACATGAATTAGAGTTCCTCAATGAACACAAACATGAGGCCTTGAATAATCTATAGTCATACCAAACCAATCTTTTCCACAGTTACAACAAAAGGGTTTTGGTCAAAAAAAATTAAATTGGTGACTTAGTGTTGATATCAGACAAAATGTGAGAAACTCGAAAAATTTGAGCACAACTAGTTGGGTCCATATTTCATAACAACATCCTTTGGTTTTGATTCTTATTAGTTGTCCACTCCTAAAGGGCGACCTTTGTTTGAGCCCATCAATAGATTTAACCTATGAAATTTCTATACCTAGTTTCAGAGAACTAGCTTAAAACTTAAAAAATACAAAAAAATGAGGAAAAAGTCTTGAAAAAAATAGAAATAAATCAAAAACACAAAAAAATTGTTACCTTGATGAAAACCTACTAAACAAGTGTCTTGGTGACAACAAAAAAATAAAAAAATTGTAAAAATACTAAAGATAAAACAATTCATCCAATAGTGAACACCACGTTAGTGGTGCCTTGGATAAGTACCATGGTGAAAACCTGGCAAATAGGCACAATGTGTAGTTAGTCTTTGCTCTGTCATCTACTATCACTTTATCCGTTCTTCCATTATAATTCATAATAATGACTTTACCTTCCATCATCTCCCACTTGACATTTATCATAAGGCCTTGTCATCTTTATCGTGACTTCCAAGTGATTAATGTCTTGCATCATTTCTCCTTCATCTTCTGTCCATAATAGACCCCTATCCCATCCCATCCAAGCTATTGGTTAGTCTTATACCTAACTAGGGAAATTTCCTAAGACCAGGCTTCATTGGATTCTACACTTGTCATTGGAATGTTGGATGGTTCTAATATGTGGTTTTCATTGATGTCAACACTATTAGCATTAATGTCTTTAAGGTTGTATATGTCGAGGATATTGAGAAAATTTTAATAAAAGAAGTTGTAGGTTGTCATGATGCAATGAAGTTTATACTAATGGCTAGTTCAGTATATTGATGATCAGAGGTTGTGGATCAAAGGGTTTGTTTTCAAGTATATCTAGTTTATCCATGTGAAGTTTCAAAGATCCACATGAATATTTGATCAAGTTATGAGTATTTTTGTTTTGGCAGTTGTTTTGTTGCTTCAATTGGTGTTCCTGAAAGAAGATGATGTGATTGTAGTAATTTGAATTGTTGTGGATGCTTCTTTGGTGATTCATGATTCTTGTGAATGTTTCTAGATCATTCTCTATCTATGTTGTACATCTACATTGATCGTTGTGCTCACGATTGGTGTTTTTCTTTTGTGACTTCATGTTTTTCATGTTCATGGCCAATAGGGTGATTGTAGCATGTTGTGGATCTTTGAGTCATAATTGTTTAAGGTGTTTTGTGTTCGAAGATGTTGTTTTGGGTCCTTACTATGTTTTGGCCGACATTGGTTGGTTCATATTGATAATTGTTTATGCGTTGAGCCGATAGTTTGTAAACATTTTATATTTTGTTAAAGTTGACATGTAAATGATGTTATCCTTAGTAGTAGATATATATGATCGATTTTTTATACCATTTGATGGAATGGTGCGTATGAATAATGTTTTAATATTTTGAAGGAAGAGGAAGAATGTGAAGAAGAGTGAGCAAGTGAAAGTGTTTATGTGCTTAACCAAAGTTGTAATCAGGCATTAGTAGATGCTATTTTCTCAGTTCAAAATCTTCTGAATGTAATTCAAATGTTTTTGTAAGAAAGTGTGTCTTCCTTTGGGTTGTAAGCCTTTTTGTATTTGAGTAGTGATCCCTAGGAAGTGTACCTGAATGCATGTGCATTCCCCATTTTCTTTTATACTTTTAACAGGGTATAATCTTGTGCACTAACCTCCATCGTGGTATTTCCCCTAACAGGGTTTCCATGTAAAAAATATTGGTGTTATGTGTGTTTCTAATGTGGTGATGGTTTATGCTTTCATGTTTATTTATCAAATTTGAGAATAAGTTTAATATTTATAATTTTTGAGACAACTGATTCACCGCCCCTCTTAGTTGTCTTCCCTTATGTTGCCAACAATTGGTATCAGAGTAGGTTCCTCATAAGAAGTTTAATATCTTGAGGTGATCTGAGATGGAGACATATAAAAAGAATAGTCCAAGATTTGATGGAACTACTTATTATCTATGGAAGACTCAAATGGAGTGTCATTTGATATGCATTGGTGAACCTTACTAGACAATTACAAATAATAGGTATATCATCCCACAGAATGGTCCTTCTACTGCAGGTGAGATTAAGGAAGCTAAGTACAGTATCAGGGCTAAGGAAGCATTGTTGAGTGCTATGACTGATTTCAAGATGACAAATGTAATGGATTTGAAGACTACTTATGAGATTTGGAAAAAGTTGGAAACTTTGTATGAAGGTGATGCCCATGTGAAGATTGCTAATCTACATAGCCTGAAAGGGAAATATGAAATGTTGAGAATGGGTGAAGATGAGAACATCACTTATTTTATGTAGAGTGAATGAACTTGTGTGTAGTATCACATGTGCTAGTGGAACATTGGAAGAATTAGAGATTGTTGCTAAAGTGATCAGATCCTTACATGTTGCATACAAATCCAAATCTACTGCTATTGAGGAGATTCAAACTGTGAAAAATGTAACCAGAGACATGTTGATTGGTAAGCTTGCTGACTTTGAGTTAAGTGAGTTTGGTGACTCTCTTCCTAAGACAAAATATAATTTCAAAGCTACTATCTCTAGAAAAGATAAGTAGAGATATGATCCAAGGGAAAGTTCTTCTAGAAAAATGTTCAAGTATGAGAAGGAAATGAGAGAGATTGAAGAAATTTTTATTATATTTTTGATGAATCTGATAAAGGGAATGTGAGTGAGGATGAATGGGTATTTATTGCTATCAAGGAAAATGATCCCGTACCTACTAAATCTTCTAGTTGTACAAATGTGGAGAAAGCTCTAGCTTCCCAAGTTGAAGAAAAAGTTGAATGGGTGATTGATAATGGATGCTCCCATCACATGACAGGGGATAAAAATTAATTTGTGAGCTTGGAAAAGTATGATGGTGGTGTTGTAAGATTTGGGTATGTGTAGGATCATGATGGGAAAAAAACTGGCAATATTATGGGTATTTGTAGGGTATGTGGCTGACGACCTTTTTTTTACCCAAAATTCATGAAACAAAAAGGGTTTTTAGAGGAGATTCTCAGATTTCCACCAATATAAATTATTCTTTAATTTGAATTTAATAAATTATTATTATTTATTTTCTATTAGAATTACTGACTAAAGTCCTGATCGATAGGCTGATTGAAAAACATCTATAACTTTCAACGGTAGCACATTTTTTGAATCTAAAACATGTGTCACATTCTATGCTTCACATACTATAGGATTAAAAAAATAAAAAATAAATTTCATGAAGTTTTGACCAAGTTAAGGTGGTACATACGATTTTAATATTTTTTAAAAGTTGTAATAAAAACTCATAATTAATAATTTACTTGGAAAAAAATTACAAAAAATATGCATCACATCCGGACAGAAGTCCTCTACTTATATATAAAATCTTATAAAAATATTATCATTTTATTATGGTTAGGGTGGTCAGACAGGCACCTACTATTTTTTTCCCAAATTTAAGTACTAATGCATTGAAGTTTCAAATTTTCACCAAATAGATTTTATTTATTTTTAAATAAACCTAGTATTTTAGAAACTACATTCAATTTTCTACAAATTATATTCTTACATATTTTTGAAATAATATATATAACTTATTCAAATTTTTACGTCAAGTTGCCTAACACTAATTTTTCTGAATTTTTTGCCACTTAAGGGCCTGTTTTTTCCATGATGATCCTGCACATACCCATTTGGTAATGACAAAGCTAATGTAATATGTGGTAGAGGATCCATTTCTCTTGATGGTAACCATAATACTGATGATGTTCTATATGTGGAAGGTTTGAAGCATAATCTCTTGAGTCTTGGACAAATGGTTGACAAGGGATACAATCTCCAATTCAAGGATGGAAAGAGTAGAATATTGGGAAGTTCCAAAAATTTGATTTCACCTAGTACAAAAACAAAATGTAATATCTTTCACCTAAATGCTACTGGTAAAAGTTGTTTGATTGCTCAAGTTGATGAAAGTTGGTTGTGGCATATGAGATTGTGTCATGTAAAATTTGATAATATTATCAAGATAAGTTCTACTCAGGTAGTGAGAGATCTTCCTAAGTTGATAAAACATACTAACACCATATGCAAGGAATGTCAATTAGGGAAGAAAACTAGGGTTTCATTATGGAGCAAACAACATTTTTCAAATGAGGTGTTGGAACTTGTGCATACTGACTTGTGTGGTCCTTCTAGAGTTAGAATTTTACAAGGATATAGATATTTCATGTTATTTATTGATAATTATTCTAGAATGATGTGGGTTACTTTCTTAAGGGAAAAATCTAAAGCCCTAGAAAAATTCAATATTTTTAAGGCTATGGTTGAGACAAAGACATGTCTGAAGATTAAATGTCTGAGATCATATAGAGGTGGTGAATTCACTTCTGGGGAGTTTAATTCTTTTTGTGAAGAGCATGGGATAAAGAGACAATTATCTACCCTGCGGACCCCCCAGCAAAATGGAGTTGGGGAAAGAAAGAACAAGACAATTCAAGATGTTGCAAGGACTATGATGCTAGAAGGAAATGTTACTCATATCTACTGGAGAGAAGTTGTGAGTACTATTGTTTACACTCTCAATTAGGTACAAGTCAAAGGTGATACTGGTAAGACTCCTTATGAGCTATGGTATGGTCATAAGCTTACTGTTAGATATTTCAAAATCTTTGGGAGTAAATGATTTATCAAAAGAGATGAAGATATAGGAAATTTTGATGCTATAAGTGATGAAGGAATATTTCTTGGTTATTCTACTAAAAGTAAAGCCTACCGGTGCTACAATAAGAGATTGAGGAAAATAATTGAAAGTGCTAATGTCAAGGTTGATGAAGACATAGTTAGACTAGAACCTGTGAATATGATTCAGATGATCAAGATGACAGTTTAGATCATTCTGATGAATCAAGAAAATCAAGAGGAAGGAACTACTGAAAGTGCAAAAGTGAGATCACAAGAGCCTAAAGTTCAAGAACATCCTAAGAATCTAAGGTATGTAAGAATAAATCATTCAGAAGATCAGATTATAGGTGATAAGAACAAAGGAGTTCAAACCTAGAGAAGAATTGTAGAAGAATACTATTTGATCTCAAAGACTAAGCCTAATAGTGTCAATGAAGCATGCAAAAATGAACATTGGGTGGAAGCAATGAAAGAAGAACTACAACAAATTGAGAAGAATGATACATGGATTTTGTTCCTAGACCTAAGGATAAAAATGTAATTGGAACTAAATGTGTCTTTCGGAACAAATTGAATGAGAAAGGTGAAGTTGTTAGAAACAAAGCAAAACTGGTGTGTAAAGGATATTCTGAGATGGAAGGAATTGACTTTGAAGAAACATTTTCCCCTATTGCTAGGATTGAAGCTGTAAGACTATTTCTTGCTTATGTTGCTTACAAAAACTTCAAGGTTTATCAAACGGATGTCAAATCAACATTTCTAAGTGGTGAAATAGAAGAAGTGTATGTTGAGCAACCTAATGGATTTCAATTGACTAATCAGGGAGATATGGTTTATCAATTGAAGAAAGTATTGTATGGACTTAAGCAAGCCCCAAGAGCATGGTATGCTAGATTGGACAAGTATTTATTGAAGCTTGGATTCAATAAAGGTACTACTGATAGTAATTTGTATTTCAAGATTGATCATGATAAATATTTGATTGTTGAAGTATTTGTTGATGATATCATTTTTGGAGGAGATGATAGTTTGTGCATGAAGTTTGCTGATGAGATGCAGAGTGAGTTTGAGATGTCTATGATTGGAGAAATGAAATTCTTTTCAGGATTGCAAATTACTTAGCTAGATAAGGGGATCTTTATATCTCAATCCAAGTATGTGAAATAATTACTAAAGAAGTTTGGTATGGAAGATTCAAAGCTGGTTGGTACACCTATGGTGATTGGATGTAAGTTGACAAAAGATGATGATTCTCCTAAGACAAATCAAACTAAATATAGATCCATGATTGGTGGATTGATCCATTTGAATCAAACTAGACTTGATATCATGAATGTTGTAAGCATTGTAGAAAGATTTCAAGTTGATCCTAAGGAATCTCATGTGATAGCTATGAAAAGGATTTGTGGGTACTTGAAGGGGACAGTTGATTTTGTCCTGTGGTATCTTGGAGAAGATGAGCTTACTTTGAGTGATTTTACTGATGTTGATTGGGAAGGATATGTGAATGATAGAAAGAGTACTAGTGGTGATGCATTTTTCTTAGGAAAAAAGTTGATTTCATGGTTAAGTAAGAAGCAAAATGCCATTTCTTTATATATTGTAGAGGCAGAATACATTGCTACTGCTAATAATTGTACTCAAGTATTATGGATAAAGCAGATGTTGGAAGATATCAGAATTGTGTATGATTAGCCTATGGCTATATTATGTGATAATTCAAGTGCAATTAACATTTCCAAGAATCTAGTGTTGCATTCAAAAACCAAGGATATATCTATCAAGTTTCACTTTTTGAGAGAGAAGGTGAGTGAAAAGGAAGTCATATTGGAGTATGTGCCCACTAAGGAACAAATTGCATATATCTTTACCAAGCCCTTGCCTAAGGATACTTTTGACTATCTCAAAGGGAAGCAAGGGGTGATTACCCCTCCTAATCAAAATTAAGATGCATTGACTTGCATCAGTCTGTGCATTTCATAGTCATATCTTGATATGGATTGATGTTGTGGTGGCTGCTACTCAAGGGGAGTAGTTAGATGTTCAAAAATGTGGTTCAGAGCTTGTGTGGAGAAAGATAATGTTTATCTTTTTCTTTGATTTCAAAGGGGGAGAAGAGTCATGTGAAAAACTGTGAAAGAGTTGAGGAGAAAAGAGTCAAAATCTAAGGGGGAGAGTGCTAAGAGAAAGTTGCGTTGATGGTGTTTTTCACATCATGTGTTGCCATCAATGCCAAAGGGGTACAAGATTGTTGGATGTTTCTAATATGTGGTTGTCATTGATGTCAACACTATTAGCATTAATGTACTTCCTTTCAGCACTAAGCCTTTTTGTATTTGAGCAATGAGCTCTAGGCAATGTGCCTGAATGCATGTGCATTCCCCATTTTCTTTTATACTTTTAATAGGGTATAATCTTGTGGAGTAACCTCCACCATGGTTTTTCCCCTAACAGGGTTTCCGCGTAAAAAATCTTGGTGTTATGTGTGTTTCTGGTGTGGTGATGGTTTATGCTTTCATGTCTATTTATCATATCTAAGAATAAGTTTAATATTTATAATTTTTGTGACAATTGATTCACCCCCCCTCTAAGTTTCCTACCCTTAAGTTGCCAAAATGGAGGTCAAAACATTTGAAAAACATAAAGAAAACATAAAACTTTAAAATCCAAAAAAATCAAATATTCACAAAACAACAAAAAAATCATAAAACTTCAAAAAACCAAAAATAACAAAACAATTCAAAACCCAAAAACATTCATATAACTGTCAAAAAATCCCAAAAATAGATTCAAAGTCATTTATGTTAGTCTTTTTCATTGTTGAACTATGTTGCCTTTATGACTGGATGTAGGCAATTCCATCTGTTGTTGTACTGTCGAGGCATTAGGTCAGTCCTTTAGGTGTTGTAAATTAAAATCATGATTCAATCCTTTATCATTGAAACAAATTCAAGGGTCATGTTGAACTACAAGGTCTCTACACATTTCTATGTAGGAAATTCCATCTGTCGATGAGCCCCCGAGGCCTCGTAGGTCAGTCTTCTAGGTCAGTCAAAATAAATCAGACACTATAAACTCATACGTGACATCATCATCTAAACTTTAAAAAAAAATCTTGAATCCACAAGTCAAGCAATCCAACAACTTTCCAATTCAAATTAGTCATTTTTCAAATCAATCAAACTAGTCAAATCAATCAAAATGATGGTCTTATAATGGATGTGTTGTTCCTAAAACAAGACCTTGTCACTATCACACTTTATCATTTTCCTTATACAGGTAGTTACATGATCAAAACTAGATTTGACATCTTGTACATGACATGTTTCTTCTCCTAAAACCATGCCTTGTCAAAATAGTCAACCCATCACTCACTTAGTCACTTAACACAATGGAAAACACTTACTGGTAAATAATCTAAATGACTATTGATCTCGTTGGTCTATTTTGTCTTATCTTTTGGATTTGCTTTAGTCATGTTACTAGCCACTTCGAGGATGCCCCATGAAGGATTTAGAGGAGTGATGATGTCTCATGACTTGTCTCTTATTTGATTGTTGTTTGTGGTTTGTCTTGACAAAAAGACTGGGGCAACATGACCCTTAGTATGAATCAGGACATTCCTTGTTTGTGACTATAAATTTTATAGATGGATGACCTTGCACACCTTGGTCTATGTCATACCATGGTGTTTTTTGTCCATTTGTCATATTTTATAGCCCAATGATGATTAAATGCAAAAGCCTTGCATAGAAAAATATATATCTACAAATTATCTCAACTAGCACTATCCCAACATCCATGTCTTCTATGCTAACATTCAACTTTTCCACTCTAACATTTCTTCTATTTTGCATCTTCATCATCCTTACCTATTTTCCCCTATCCTTTTTTCCTTCATCTCCTAGTCCTCTCATCCATTTCAAGAACACATTCATGTTCTTTGAACCCACCTATCCTCTCATGGGGGCATACCACTACCTCCTCATCATTTTTTCTTACACTAGGGCATATATTTTTCTTTGACACAACACACTAAAATGCATTATATCAAAGAGGGGAAAATGTAGATACCAAAAAATGTCTTAGGCTTGGTAAAATCATTTTTTTCCATTGTCTAGGGTCATATTTTTTCTATTAACTAAATAATTCTTAATTATTAATTTAATTTAATTCATTTCTCCATTACTCTTGATTAATTAAATAAACTATTATTTATTTACATCACTAATATCTTAGATTTCTATAATTAAATAAATTTATATTTATTTAATTATTTGTCATTTTCCACTATAATTAAATAATTATGACAATTTATTAATTATTCAGTTTTGGCATCTTCTATCACAAATTAGTTAATTTTTTATTTAATTAAATGACTTATCTTTTCTCTCACTTTTTGAATTAAATTTCTATTTAATCAAAAATTTAACTTGCCTTTTCCTCTTCTAATTAAATAATGTTTCTATTATTTAATTATGCATTTTCCTTTTCTAACTAACTGCTTTTGTTGAAAAATGAGGTAATTTCCTCTTGCTCTTCCACCTTCAATCTTATCTTGTCCTGCCTCATTTAGTTTTGGCCATTGATCGAAATAAAAATTAGTTAATCTCATCTATCCATTTTGCATTCACCTCTCTATAAATAACGCTATCATTTATCATTTTCAAAAGGGCATTATTATGCTATCATACTTATACACTACTAAGACAATTGCTTCAAAGTTTTTGTCATTTACTTTAGGCTACATTCAGATATGAGGGAAAGCATCATTTAATAGAAAAATGGAGAATAGCTATGGAGATAATTCAATGAATGCATGAAGGATTGAGTAATATTATTTCATTTTTTTTATGCTATTATGCTTTCATTGTCCTCAATAATTTATTAGGAATTTTGTGTTTATTGATCTAATATGCTTTAAACTTGAAAATCTAACCATGATGATAGTTAGCATGAGTCATTCAAATGATTTTGAGCTACAAATGCCCACACCTAAATCATTCTACTAAATTTGGGATAGTAGTTGTTTGCATTGAGTGAAAAATCAAAAGGTGTCCTTTGCTAGCATTGTAATTCCCAACCTAATAGTGGCTTTGTTTCCTTCAAGTTGAAGAAAAAGAGCTTATAATGAAATATCAAATTAAAAAATGAAAAAATGAATTTCAAAAAAATATGAAAAGAGAAAATTCAACTCTTTAGGTTATCCAAATGTCTGTATCGGGGCTATAGACGTCTGATTGATAGTAAAGCTATGTTTGGGAAAATTACAAAGATAACCTTGTCAGGGCTATGGGTGCTTGATTAGTAGCAAGGCTCTATCAAAGGTTGGATTAAAAGGAAATTACCAAATTATGTAGGTTGATACAAACACATGTTATGCTCTAAATTTATTGTAGCAAAATAAATAATTTGTGCAAATGTGAGCTCAGTGGAATTTAATGTTTTTATGCTCATTGAAGTGAAGAGGAATGCCAAAATGAGGGTTTGATTGTTTATAATTTAAGGATTTCAAAAAGTTGAAATATGGTTATTATTTCTAGAATTGACTTTTTATTATTTTGTTTGGTTTTACCAGTTGTTAGTTGTTGTGTGGTCTCACAACATGCCCCATTTTTCCCTTCAACAAAATTTGGACCCCCTCTTTTTCTATTGCTTTTTCCCTTCCTTTGCTCTTTGCTTGCTTTGGTGTGTAGATTTTAGAGGAAATGGTAAAATTATGAGGTCTTGATCCAACTTACTTGACCCACCTGCTTAAGTTCTTTCTTTTCCAGATTTGGATTGTTTGCAAAATATTTTCCTTGGCCTTGTTAACCAACCAAATCCTCAGGTCCCGAGTATCAGTTGTTTTTTCTCTAAGGATATTGTATATTCTTCTTGTTGCACTTTTTTCTTAGCTAGTTGTCACACCCGGTAAGTTGTCACCCAAGTAAAATTTTCCCAGTACTTGCATATTAGCTTTTTCCTAGGTTAGCTCGGTAAATTGGCTTTCCTTTTCTTTGGAACTGGAGACCAGAAGCTTTTGCATAAGTTTCATTTCAAACCAATTTGGTTTCATTTGAACTCAGTCCCAAGTATTTCTTTGTGCCCAGTTCTCATGAACCTGGTGGGTAAAAGTCCCAAATCCTAGTAATTGTTCAATATCCAGTGTTGGATGATTCAAACCTTGTTGATTATCAATTGTTAAGTATCCAAGATGGATACTTCCTATAAGTTCTTTTTCCTCATAAGAATTGAAGTGACACATAAGTGTGCCACGTTAGCCATGTTGAACATCTGAAATACTGAGAGGGTGGGTGAATAAGTATTCCATAGACCAATAATAAAAATCCACTTAATCATCATTACCATTTTAAATGAATTGACAAGAGAGAACATAAAATCAAGTCAATGCAATCACACACATGAACACCAAGATTTTTGCGTGGAAATCCCAATGAGGGAAAAACCATGGTGAGGGTTAACTCACAATATATTATATTCAGATACAAAATATTATGGAGCTCACTTCTAGGACTCGCTATCCATAAAAAGGCTCACATCTTGAGTAAAAAAGATATGGCTCACTACCAAAAGAATTAACTAATGGAATACACCTTCACTATGCAGGTTTCAATTCCACTAAAGCTTAGAATATAAAGTATTGCATCACACAGTAGTTGCTCAACAAAACCAATCACAACCAATAAAAAATTTAGGCTCTAATATTCTCCTCTGGTCACATTCACTTCCCCTTCTTTCTCTCTTGTATTTCTTATTTTCTCTCTCTTCAAATTGCATTTTTCATCTCTTTTATCTTTAATCATATATATATATATGCAAGTACATCTTATTCTTCAATTAGGTTGGCACCATATAAGATTCAACATTTTATCCATGTAGCACATTATGCCAAGTCAGCTATTAGTCTTCATAATATATTGCATTTGCTAAGTCACCCAAGACTAAGAAACATAATTATTCAAACTAGAAAATAATCCTTAATGCAAACACCTTCTGCATTTGAGAACATGTTAATTTTCCATCATACTACTAATAAAGATACTATCAGGTCAACCTTAGTATAAGAATGGCGTATTTGCAGGATCATGATGGGCCAAAAAGTGGCAATATGATGGGTATGTGGTTGATGACATTTTTTTACCCAAAATTGATAAAAGAAAAAGGGTTTTTTAAGGAGATTCTCAGCTTTCCACCAATATAAATTATGCTTTACTTTGAATTTAATAAGTAATTATTATGGGTATGTGTAGGGTCATGATGGGCCAAAAAGTGGCAATAAGAAAAAAATTACGTCTTTCATTGACCCAAAAATGCAAAAATGTTGTGTTGACCTTTTGTTGACCTTTTCTTATTGCCACTTTTTGGCCCAATGTGCTAACAACTCAAATAACATAAGATGTCCAATGTGCTAACAACTCAAATAACATAAATGTGTAAGTCACTAAAGGAGGGGTCTCACATAAGAAGTTGAGTAAAAATTAAATATAAACTTACCTCTATAATTTTATCTTTATAAATAAGATGTGTTTGTGTTATATATGTAGGTTTACAAATATATAAATGTTTATTTTTAATTGGATGAAATGATGAATGCATTTAAACCATAAAGGAGATACACATTTTATTCGAAGAGAAATTTGACCTATATATACATTATAGGCTAATATATAACATAAATAGGATATAAGTTTCATTGTTAACATCAAATTTTTATCTCATACAACAAATTCAAGCCCTATTTAGTAATGATAAAGAAAATTTACATTTTTACCATTTTTAAATATATATTTTTTAAATTTTATTTCAATAGACATTGTGTTTAAGGGATTACAAAATGATAATATGATAAGAAATTTATTGATTTTAATGATAAGATTAGAGAAGGGTGAACAATTATATTTCTATTTGGTATGAAAAATTCAACATATGGGTGAACAATTATATTTCTTATTTAATGTAGCTTATTCTATCAAATAAGTATTAGTATTTTTTTATTCAAACATGTAAACAAAGTAAAAAGTAACTACATATTCTCAACAAATATTTTCCTACTTTTTTAATTCTATTTTTAACTTTATATAAAATTATTAAAATAACAAAAATCATTTTTTATTATACTTTATTTTTATATAATCTCCTTTTAAAATTCATTAAACAAATGTTGTTTAGAATTGAGTGTGATAGTGGTGTAAATTAAATATTCAGTGGAGTATGCAAGAGGTATAACTTTTTATTAAAATAAAGTTGTCTTAACTATAAAAAAATGGGGATATTTTAATAAAAAATATTTAGTAGGAAAGGATATTAAAAATTCAAGATGTAGAGGTAGAAACATTATTTTGGGGTATTATTTAAGATTTCATTAGGGAAGGTGATATAAGACAAGTCTATTACATGAATCCCCTAGGATGCATTATTATTCCCAATTACACTATGATTGCTTTTAATTTCATAATTCCTTTGGATCAATTGTGATATGCTTTCATTAGCTTTGGATGAAGTTAGAGTTAAAGAGTATACTTGCTAACAATAAACTAGAATCAAATGTACATTCTATCTTTAGACATGTATTGTGTTATTGAACATTTGGTAAGTTTAACAATAACTTCAAATAAAATCATAGCTCTCTACAAAATCTAATTCATTTTAAGAATAAAGTACATATAATTCTATTAATAAGATAGATGATTCAACATAATATATACATTCTTAAGAGAAAATCAAAACAACTCTCTATCTCAAAATTCACATTCAAACCAAATTAAATAAATATTGTAAATTTTAAATTATATTTTTATATTTAAAAAAAAAAAAAACTAATATATTTGGTTGACAATACGGTTAAGCTGATTCACTTAAAAATAAAGTTTTTCATTTATAAACAAGTGACGCAAGCGTCGAGTTCTTGCTGACAGGTAAAAGTCACGTAGCTTAGAGATAGGAAAAGTTTCTAGATAGCAAATAGGAATATAAATGTATTGAAAGTAGCTAGAAAAGTTAGAAGTTATTTTTAGAAGCGCACAAATGCATGGAATTTTTTAGGGTTCATGGGAAACGTGGTCCATAAGAACATGTGAACAAAGAGCACGTGTGGATGGATGCAAGGGAATTTTTTTTTTATGGGTACCATGTATACGTGGAGTCTTTTTTAGAAATGAAATCTTGTTTTTTTGTGTGTGTATGTATACATTTGTGAGAAGGTAGATTCTTTATGATCTTAATTAGGAAGCAAGAATGCATTATTAATTTCTATTAATTATTGAATGCAAACAACCATAAAGATTTGTAAGAATGCACGAGACATTAATGCATACATGCATCCACGTGCACATAATGCATATAGGAGTGAGAAGCATAGTTGGCATGTTAACGAGCCTTAAAGCAAGAGACTCAGTTTGCATTTACAGTATTAAATGAAAGAAAATTGGAGAAATAAAGTGTTTATGACTAGGTCAATGTTTTATATTTTTTTTTCTATTTAGAAAACCTTTTGATTGAAAAATTCATTAGTCATTTTAAATGGAACAAAGTTCTAATGTAGAGATATTTCTAAGGAATATGGTGAAACAAATTTCACCATATTCCTTTTTTTTTTTCTTGTATGTCCATCTGTAACAAAATTATGTTTAGTGAACTGTTGCAGAGCACATGCTATGTTAATTAATACAATTGAGTTATTTTAGTTTATCATATGACAATATGCAGGTGCTAATAGAAACAATAGTGTTAGGTGGAAGATTGGTAGGGATAGCTCATTTGAGTATAAACTTTTTGTAAGATTAATGAATGTTTTTTGTAATGTAGTAAAAAGATTAGTATTATACAAAGCTATTGATTTTATTATAAATAAGATTTAAATCCTGTCTATGTAATACGATAAGATATTTTCGTGTATAGAACAATGTAATTATATTACAATAAATTGTTAGATGAATGAGTAGAAAGATATTGATTTTATTATAAATAGGATTTGAATATTGTTTATGTAGTATGAATAAAAATTTGTGTTTATATAATAAATGATAAGTAATTTGCAAAAGAAAAATAGTGAACCTTACTACCTAAGATTAAATTTGTGTATATATAAAATAAAATGTAATAGTTTAACTTATGAAATTGTAATAAGCGGAAAAAATATTATGATAAATTATTAGGTGAAATTGTGCAAAGGTATTGATTTTATTATAAAGTAGATTTGAATGTTGTTAATGTAATATGAATAGATATATTTTTGTGTATATATTTTAAACAAAAAGTAATTTGAAAAGATATAAAGAATTTTATCAAGTAAGATAAAACGTAGGTACAGTAAATTATTATAATAATCTACATGTTTGTAGTACATTGCATCTAAACTTTAAATTATTATAACAATGTACAGTAAAATAATGTTACAGTGTTTGTAATAATGCTTGAAGCATTTAAGTATACATGGATACATGTAGACATTTACCAATGTGCATAGAATGCATAGAAGAGTGAAAAGCATCCCTGGCACCTGAGCAAGCCTGAAAGCGTGATGAGACTGAAATTGTATATGTAGTATTAAATAAAAGAAAAGAAGAGAAATAAACTAGTTAGTATTGTAACGCCCCGCCGTGCGAACCCCAAAGGACAATTACATAATAATTACAGCACAATTTTTTATTTTTTAAAATAACATAACATACATGTAATACACATTAAGTCATAACATGAATTTCATTTAAATAGATTCATTAGCACATACATCCCTTGGGGTACACGAAGAGTCATTACGCGACTTAGATCCATACAACAGCAATAAAGAATAAAAGCCAAAGATATAACCCATAACAATTTAAACATTAATAATATAACACATACATGATAAATCATGTTAAGAAACCATCTGTGTATGTAAATGCAACATATACATGATTAACTTAATACATTAAATAACAACTACCATAGCCAATATCCACACCAAGTTAACTTTACATTACAGTGCAATGTTTAAGAAGTACAATGATACAAAAGTGTTTTCGACAAGAATCATGATACAAATGAATAGATGAATACACAACATCATAACTGGCTCCAAGACAAATACAACTCTGGAGTCACTGCAACAGCACCAATCCGCACCTCTCGCTCCTCGGCTGGGGCCCAATGGGGTGCTTAGCACGTTCCACCCGACCATGTGAGTCCAAAGACCCACCCCCCGTGCTAGGAGCTAACAAGAAAGAGACTTCAACCAAGAACATCCAAACATGGAACCACAAGACTCAACAACATACAAAAGTGTTGTAATACTCAGGGATTACAATGAAATAATCAACCACATCCAAGAGTCAACATAATAACTTAAAGGCATAGATCTCATCACATAAATCAAAACAATGACCAGTAAACAAGTAACCAAAGGAAGATCATAAAAAACTTCCAAATCAAGCTGAATTAATAAACATAATACAATTCCAAATTGCAATTAAACAATCCAATAACATCATATCATAGTACCATAAGGGTATAAGGTCATAAGTGAAATATCAATGAGATCATACGAGACCACAAAGTACACCAAAGATAAAATAGGGTTAAACCATAAATCATTCAAACAACTATGTTTCATCAATTCAAGACAAAGGACCACTTCCAGAGGATTTCCAAAGAAGCAACATAATAGGGAGTGTTAGAGGAGAGTGTCATCACATGGCTTAACATGGATTCTCCAGACTACCTATTGCAAGGTGCTGCCTCCATCTACTGACAGATTATCCAGACAACCAAGTGCTAGGAGCCGCTTCCATCTATGGTTATCCAGGCTACCTATCTCAAGGACCCGCCCCATAGGGTTGCTCATGCGGAACCGTTAACTTTTCATGAAGACAAGGCAACGATCTTGCCAACCACGGCCTTCTCAATCCACTTTAGCCTGTGATAGCACTAAACGGCGGACAAGGCATCAATTATCTTTTTAATGTGATTCTACCCATCCCCTAGTTAATTATTTAAATTATCACTTATTAAATTTACTCTAACGAGGGCTATCCTGGCGCCCCTTTGTGCACCGACCACCCACTTAGAGCCACTCTCACTCTAGACACTCAAACATAAAAACCAAAATACAAGGGTCGTACAACATAACAACAACATCAGATCACAATAGAGAAACATGCGAGGCATTACCCATCTCGCTATAAACACATGATCACAATCTCAACGATTCCTATACGACCCTTTCAAAATCATGAAACCAGAATACTTGCCACATCAAGGGCACAAAAGGAGGGAATATTAACTGACAATCATCTCAAGCCTCTAGAAGACTCTCAAAAAGTTTACACTAGGGTTTCCCCACAAGAATATGACAACAATAAATGCAAGACCTTGAAGAACTAAATGCGATTCAAATATAATGAGAGAAAACATCAAAATAAGATCAACAACTCCATTAAACAACATCAACAACTTCGATACGAACTAAATTGGAAATCCATGGGAAACCTCTATTTTCTCCTCTCAGAATACCCATAACTTCAAAGAACTTTTCAATTTGACTCATTAACAAATCAAGTAGAACCGTCAATCATGACAAAGATAACATTAACCAATTTTCCACTTAGGTAAAGAGCAAAAGAAAACATATAGCAATGTAAATTAAATGAGAGAAAGTCCCTAACTCAAAATCAACTCATGAAAAGTCACATTGAAAGGATCTATCAAAAAAATCCATAAAAACCACTAATTCAAATACAATATATCCATTCATTCAATAAGAAGTAACTTGAAACCATCTAAAAAGAACATTATTTTAATGATCATTCATTTCCATCATTTAAGGATATCACAATATTGCAAAGTGAAGATATAATCTGATGTTATTAAGCCATAAGATACTAATTCTCAAGCATACTCTTCCAAACACAAATTAAAACAATCATGAACAATAATACGGGTTCCCAATTTGCACACATAATTCCATACAAGGAAACCATCAAACACATCAACCTTGAAGAACACTATCTTAAAACACTTACAATGAACAGGCGATCGAGACATCTCCATAAATATCCCATAAACCAAACACTTATAATAATTCATACAACTACAACAACAATGCTCTAAATTTTATTATCCACCAATACCCTCATAATAAAATTCACAATTGATCTTGATATTGTTTAAATGCAAGGAGGTTATGACAATAGACTCGACAAGGTCCACAAACCAAGCACCTTAGAAAAAAAACAATACTCTAGTAACCGATACACCCATGACATCATCATATGCTGACAAATCATCTCATTATATATCTATCAAAGGAATTCCCATGTATTAACTTAGAATAGTCTAATCTAACGTATTTAATCACATCTTACAATTTTATGAAATTTAAAAGTAAATAACTCAATTTCTCCTAATTAAGTTTCATGCTTAAAATATTTCTCTAAAAATAATACTTTAATGAATATAATATTTAATTACTTATAAATTGAAATATAATATCCATTTATCCTAACCCACTACTAATATAAACTACAACATTTCGTAACCGAGATTGAACATTTTTTTTTTTTTTTTTAATAATTGAAATCTCTCGGTAATGTGAATAATATTATGTGCTAGAAACTATTTATAACATAAATCCATTTTTACACGAAAAAGGAGCTAGAAGGGCTAAGAATGACAAAGAAATCAAAGAGATTACTTAAACCTTTAAAATTTTCTAGTTAAGGCCAAGCACTGAAGCTGAGACAGATTGACAATGAACTCAGAGATTATTTAAATCTATACACCCTACCATGTTCAAGCGCTCTGCTGTGACAGATTGCAAATAGAATCAGAGAATTTATTTAAATCTATACAATGTTATATTTTCAAGTACAACAGATGTGTTAGGTTGCCAAGAAAATAGGAAGGCTATTTATACCTCTACAGACTTCTATGTTTAATTGTTGTTGTTGTGACAGGATGCAAACGGTTGTAGGGACATTAATTAACCTTAAATACCCTCCAAAGTCTATATGTTGCATAAGGGATAGTTTTCCAATGGTTGCAGAGAGATTATTTAATTTACTACACCTTTGCAAGTCCAACAATTGCAGCTGTGACGGGTTGGCAATGATTTCAGAGAGGTTATTTAATTTTGTACACTGCCTCTACTCTAAATGTTGTAACAATGATAGGTTGCCAAGTATATTAGAAGGTGAGTATGGAATTTGGAACTATCGCCATCTATTTGCATTATTAACAAATCCCAAATGATTTCCTCAAGACTAAGGGGAAGGAGACAGGCGAAGTGCAAATACGTGACTTAAGAAAAATACAGAAATTGCAAACAAATACAGAAACACAGCAAAATGTGTGGATTGTTTGATAGAGCAGCTTTAGGTGCCATTATCAAATGGAAAGTAATGGTTGCAGGGTATGTACACGAGGTATTCGTCAAAAAGGCTTAGAAAATTTTAATCAAATGCAAATAGTAGGAGTAATGCCAAAAGATAGCAGCCAAGAGACTGACTGAACAAAAGAAAAGTTATAACAATACCCGAAGGTAAAGGAATGATTTAAGGAGAAGAAAATAGAGTAACTAAGTTTAACGCTAGAAAAAGAATGATAGTAGCGAGAGGTAAAGAAATTATTCCTCTTTATTCCTAAAAATAATTAAGCCTAAGGGAATCATACGCCTTCAGGAAAACCATCAACGCACATACACAGAGATGTGGTTTTCCTCCTGTAGTTTATGAATTTCGGTGATATATCTGAGAAGGATAAACACATGAGAAGGATAACTATAAAGGGGAGGAGACTATGAAGATATTCAAATAAAGACCTTTACAATCTTCCATCTTAAAAAGAAGTGTCTAAAGATTGAAGACATAAGAAAATTCAATGGACCGATATGCATGAGAACCAAAGCACAAAAGAATCTATCAACAGCAGATTGCGCCAGTAAAAGGGATATGAACAGGGATCATAGTGACTGATCATGTTGAAACCAACAACATAATAATGCTAAACTATATTTGACACGTATTTAGTGGTAAGACAACCAGACAACTGACTAGAATTCACCTACACATTATTGATGATGCAATAGAGATTTGAATACAATGTAACTAACCTATGAAATCCAATTAACAGTAAGTGACTATCCATGCCGATAGAGAAGTAGGAAGTGTTTCGACACTTACCTGAGAAAGGATTTCATCACATTTTTCCAATATAGCTTTCCCTTGCTTTGGTCATCCGACTCCACCTCCTCCAGTGAGGACTCTGGATATGCATGCCATCTTAAAAGAAAAGTACGCCTTCCTGTAGAACTTGTTCTCAATACTCCACCTTCTCGATCATTCCCAAATGTGTGATCTTTAAGGTGCGGAAAGAAATGTCTTTTTGGATCTATATAAGCTTTAAGAGCTAATTTGGTCCTATCTATAGCTAATACGGTTGCTTGGCCTGTAAGTTGATGCTTCCAGGCATGTGTAACCTACCTACCATCCCGCAAACAGGAGGCCCCTATTCCCCCTTATTTTATTTCTTGGTCAGTTACCAATCCAGAATGAATTCCCAACCGAATGTCTTTTCACCTTCCCATAACCGAATCCTCAAATTGAAATAATATTTCTTTGTGTGTTTATTATCTATTTCACATAGAAGTAATAACAAAATCTTATTTTTTTTTATTGCATATGAAGTGTAATAATAAGGAAGTCATTTAATTTTGTTTATTGCACTATTATTCATTACCTCCACAATACTTAATTATGATACTCAAGTTTGATTTATTTAATTCATTTTAAATATTAATAATATTTTACTAGAATTTATTTCGTCACATTGCTTACCATAATAACATTATTAACTTATCAATTATAATTAGGTACCAAACTTTTACTGGCTTTTCTCATTTTTTTACCTTCATTCAAACTTAAGTGCAATTTTAATATTTAATCCTCTCTAATATTTTCTCACTATTAAATTTATTAATCGAATTTAATCATTAAATGATAATTACCTTTCCTCATCCTAGCCGACTAATTTAAATAACTAACTCCCAAAGATAATTAAATTAGAGTTTATTATTGAATCTAATTCTTTATTTAATTCCAAATGAAACAGGTAACCTTATAATTAAATTAATTTTATTAAACAAATCAAAACATATTATTAGTGTTACCTCATAACCTTAAAATTAAATTAAATAATAAAATCACCACATCATCATGACATTACTAACAACTACTTACTTGACATCAATGACGACCGAAACGGAGGGCACTACAAGTATGAATGCATATATGAAAGGAAAACATTAAAATATGGACCCATGTAAAGACACATGCATGCACAAATGTGTAGATGTGTCCATTTAACTTGGTATGCTAAGAAGTATCTATATATGCCTGCGTCCATAAAGTTAGAAATGTTAGAAACAGTTTGCAGTTTAAACAAGAACTAGAAAAACATTATTGACTGAAACAAAGCAGCAATACATTAGTTTTTGTGGAACAAGTGTATAAAGTATATCTAATAATGCATTTGGTTGGATGGATACATGTAAAGATTTGTGAAATCTGAATATACATTATAGCCTTGGAGGAATGGTCATATGTGCTTTTAGGAATTTGTAACAAATAGGATTTAGAAAAGACATTTTGAAAATAACTCTTGAATACAATTGTATTTTAACAGTGAGACTCAATTTGCATTTACAGTATTAAACGAAAGAAAGCAAGGAAGATTAACTATTTATTAGCAATGCATATATCGAAGAAATGCATAAACGTATGGATGAAGACAAACATGAATGCATCCATCTATGTGTACATGTGTACATGTAAGTTGGTAAGCAAACAAGAATCTATATATGGCTATGTGCACAAAGCTAGAGAATGTCAGAAACAAATAGCATTTGAAAGATATAAAAAGAACATTTATGATTGAAACAAAAGAATAATACATTATTGTTTTTTGACCAAGTGTATTAAGGATATATAAACAGGATATAGAAGAAAACGTTTTTAAAGGAAGTCTAGAGTACAACTCTATGTTGTCATAGTTATTTTCAAAGCCCTCAGTGTTTAATTGCATAACCTTAATATTTTTTTCAATTTTCCCTTTGGTATGGTGTGAATTTTGTTCTAATGGATGGAGGTATATTTGAGCTATAGATAGATAAATATATGTAAGGGTGATAAAAAAGAATGAGTGATGTAAGTGCAAGAAAGAGAAGGAATTGAGAGAATGATGTGTTGCAAGTAAGGTATATGAATATGAATACATGGAAACATGTAAATATTTGTTAAATCTGATTATACATAATAGGCTTGAAGAAACTGTTATACACACTTTTAGGGATCTGTAATAAACAAGGTTTAGAAAAGACATTATGAAAATAACTCTTGAATACAGCTATATGTTATGAGTGTTATTTTTAAAGTCCTCAGTGTTTATTTGCATAATCTTGATTTTTTTTCATCTTTTTCATTGTTTGGTATGGTGTGAATTTTATTGTGATGGTGAGGGTATATTTGAGGTGTAGAAAGATAAAGAAATGTGAGTGTGAAAAAGAAGAATGAGTTATGGAAGCGGAAGAAAGGGAGCGAGTTGAGAGAAGGGTGAGATGGAAATAGGGTGTATGAATAAGTTATGAAAAGTATTTGACATGGGAGGCAAGGTTATGGGATGGTGGATATGAGAATGAATGGGAATGTAGATGGTATGAATTTATCATTTGCAAGTTATATGCTTACAATTAAATTCGAGAAATGAAAATTTCAAGAGAGAGCTGGATTTAGTGAAAAAAGGAACACAACACATTGGTATGATGCAAGGCAAGCAAATAACTGGATTTTGAAATGTATTTGATTTGAGAGAAAAGGACGTGGAAGGGTGGAAATGGAAATGAATGGAATTAATAGGGTATGAAGTGATTATTTCTTGCAACAAGGGGTGGAAGAATGTCTAGTTTGG
This sequence comes from Sequoia sempervirens, assembly GCA_007258455.2. Taxonomy (NCBI): domain Eukaryota; kingdom Viridiplantae; phylum Streptophyta; class Pinopsida; order Cupressales; family Cupressaceae; genus Sequoia; species Sequoia sempervirens. The sequence goes on from VDFB02285264.1 coordinate 143,868, forward strand.
TATTGGTTATGCTTTTAAAAATCATCATAGGGCTGAGTCCGTCAATATAAACATAGAAAAAAGACCCATGTTGCATTTCTGACTCTCCCTCGTACTAAACAAGGTATTGAGGTCCTTGAGCTTCCTCGAAATGCGACAATAGAAGACAAAGTGGAAGTTCTTATGCATATACTATGGAAAAAATAAATATGGAAGATCATAAAAAAGATAACATGTAAATGCTGGTGCAGTGGAGAACATTAAATACATGGAGACAAAAATATGTAGAGCTATTGAGATATATATGCATGGATGCATCAATAGACACGTGTATACATAGAAAACATAATTACATGGAGAGATGGAGATATGAACACATGTATACATGGATGTATGCATATTTGGATATAGGTGCAAATGTATATGTTACATGAAAGGATGTATTCATATGCATATGCAAATATGGATGAAGGCATATATGTATATATGCATGTATGGACAATATGCATGAATATATGATGGCCATGGGTTACCAGGATACATTACATGGGTGCATGTTTACATTTGCAGTAACAAATTTCCTTTATGATCTTATCCAAGAACCAAAAAGTGTATTATTATTTTGTTTGAAGTATTGAATGCCAAAAATCTTAAACATTTGTTACAATGCTTGAGGCATCTTTGTATACATGGATGCATGTATACATGTATCCATGTGCAGACGATGCAAAGAAGAGTGAAAGGCATACATGACATGTGAACGAGAAATTTGAATGGAAAACACTAAAATCAAGTAAAAATACAAATTTGTGAAAGCATAGTGATGCTCAAGTAGCATTTACACATGGATGGATGTATAGTTGTGTCCATGTAATTTGGTACACAAAGAACAATTTTTAGATGCATGTGTGCATAAAGCGATAAATTTTAGGAACAATTTGCATTTGAAACATATACAATAATGTTTTTAGAAAAATTGTATAAAGGATGCCTAATGATGCATATGAATACATGGAAACATGTAAATATTTGTTAAATCTGATTACACATAATAGGCTTGAAGAAACTGTTATATGCGCTTTTAGGGATCTGTAATAAACAAGGTTTAGAAAAGACATTATGAAAATAACTCTTGAATACAATTGTATGTTATGAGTGTTATTTTTAAAGCCCTCAGTGTTTATTTGCATAACCTTGATGTTTTCTTCATCTTTTTCATTGTTTGGTATGGTGTGAATTTTGTTGTGATGGATAAGGGTATATTTGAGGTGTAGATAGATAAAGAAATGTGAGTGTAAAAAAGAAGAATGAGTTATGGAAGTGGAAGAAAGGGAGTGAATTGAGAAGGGTGAGATGCAAATAGGGTGTATGAATAAGTTATGAAAAGTATTTGAGATGGGAGGCAAGGATATGGGATGGTGGATATGAGAATGAATGGGAATGTAAATGGTATGAATTTATCGTTTGCAAGTTATATGCTTACAATTAAATTCAAGAAATGAAAATTTCAATGAGAGAGCTGCATTTTGTGAAAAAAGGAACACAACACATTGGTATGATTGAAGACAAGCAAATAACTAGATTTGAAAATGTATTTGATTTGAGAAAAAAGGACGTGCAAGGGTGGAAATGGAAATGAATGGAATCAATAGGGTATGAAGTGATTATTTCTTGCAACAAGGGGTGGAAGAATGTCTAGTTTGGTATTGGTTATGCTTTTAAAAATCATCATAGGGCTGAGTCCATCAATATAAACATAGAAAAAAGACACATGTTGCATTTCTCACTCTCCCTCATACTGAACAAGGTACTGAGATCCTTGAGCTTCCTCGAAATGCGACAATAGAAGACAAAGTGGAAGTTCTTATGCATATAATATGGAAAAAATAAATATGGAAGATCATAAAAAAGAGAACATGTAAATGCTGATGTAGTGGAGAACATTAAATACATGGAGACAGAAATACAAAGAGCAATTCACAGATATATGCATGGATGCATCAACAAACACATGTATACATAGAAAACAGAACTACGTGGAGAGATGGAGATATGAACACATGTATACATGGATGTATGCATATTTGGATATAGGTGCAAATGCATATTTTACATGGAAGGATGTATTCATATGCATATGCAAATATGGATGAAGGCATATATGCATATATGCACGTATGGACAATATGCATGAATGTATGTCAACATATAACTTTTAATTTTGTTATATTGGAAAACTAGTACTATTTTAATAAATCAACATTGGGAAATTAGCATTTAGTTGTTTCTATTTATCATAATAGCTTTATAAACTATTTTTGTTATTGAAAATAAGTGAAATGCGATCGCATAGTTTGATTAAATAAATTTAAGCAAAGGAAAAGTCTAGAAGACTAGCGAGTAGAGATACATAATCCATGAGTGCAAATTAAATGCATTGAAATATCAGGAAAATTGCGAACACATGGAGGGGTCAAAATAATTGAAGCAAATGCATTAAATGCCATGTAACTGGTGGGGAAGGCACTGGAATTGCTTGATGGCCATGGGTTACTAGGATACTTTGGCCATTAGGGGCCATTTAGCCAAAGACAAAGACAGATACATGGATGCATGAGTCCATACATGCATATATACATGTATCCATGCAAAATATTGATAGATACATATATAGATGTATGTGTGTATGCAATTCATAGGTTCATATATGCATAAATCAATGTATACATGCACCCATAGATATAGTCATACATATATAGACAGATGCATGTAGAGATATGGCAAGATATGCATGAATCGATATATGCATGGCTGCATCTATGGATACATAGATACATAATGAAATAGAGGAAAAGACACATTTATATATGCATAGTTTGATTAAAACAAGTGGCTGAAGGTACATAGTTCATTCAGACAATATTAATGCATTGAATGGCATCTGACCAAAGGGGAGACTATTTGAATTGCTAAGCAGTCTTTGAATATATAACAATTAAAAGAGATAAGTATAAGTATCATTGGGGACATTCCACATTTTGACCTTTCAATCAAAGTCAATTAACAAAGCAGCAGTCAGACCTAAAGAAACTTGAAGGACTATGAGGATAGAAACTATACATTTTAAATGAAAATCAGGTTTTGCATTGTTACAATGTGTTTGTATACTTTGATTATAAAATCATAGTTTAGATTATTTTAAGTGTTATGCATTTGAATCTTTTCTTGAAATACAAAGGATTCATCTGAGTCTTGGAGGCAATGCACAGCTGTCCTATAAAGAGAGCTTTGGAACCAACGAGCTATCATATATACATGTGTGCATGAGTCCATAGATGCATATATACATGTATCCATGCAAGTTATTGATAGATGCATATATACATGGATGTGTCTATGCAATTCATAGGTGCATATATACATAAATCAAGGTATACATGTACCCATAGATACAGTCATACATATATAGACAGATGCATAAAGAGATGACAAGATATATGGACAAATCGATATATGCATGAATGCACTTATGGATACATAGATACATTATGAAATGAAGAAAAAGACACATTTATATGAGCATTTATTTTGAGAGTTTGATTCTGAATCCATATGCATACTTTGATTAAAACTAGTGGCTAAAAATACACAATTTATTGATACAAAATTAGTCCATTGAATTGCATGTGACTAAAGTAGAGGCTGTTTGGATTGCTAATTAGTCTTTGAATATATAACAATTAAAAGAGCTAATAAGTATAATTATCCTTGGGAACATTTCACAATTTGACTTTTCAATGTGAATGAATTAACAAACTAGCAGTTAGACCTAAAGAAGGTTCAAGGACTATGCTGATAGAAAACCATATTTTGGACAATAGCTAGACAATCTATTGAAATAGCTTTTAAAACTTTGAAGAAAATGCATTTTTCGTTCTATTCATTTTCATTGTACATGTTAAATGGAAGTTGGGTTTCGGATTGCTGCAATGCATTTGGATAATTTGATTATAAAATCATAGTTTAGATCATTTTTAGTGTTATCCAATTGAATCTTTTCTTGAAATACCAAAGATTCATCTGACTCTTGCAGGAAATGCACAACTGTGCTATAAAGAGAGCTTTGAAACGAATGAGCAAGTGAGGCACAATTTTTTTTTGGTCACATTGCCAATTTCACTGTGTGCTTTAAACCTCCAAAGCAAGAGAAAACTGAGGGAGGAAAGTATTTATTGCCTTAGGTAACTGGTTGCTGGTTCTGGATACTATAATTATTGTCCTCATAGGCACACATGCAAAGTATGGAATGATATTGAAAGCAAGTGAACTCTCTAATAATCCCATGAAACATAGTCTCTATATGCATCCATGTATACAGGATTACATGTATATATGTGTACATGTAATTATGTATATTTTTTTGTATAGTTTGAATTTGGAGAGCTATTTTTTATGTTGAAAAATTAGCATTTATCTATTTTTCTATTCATCCGAGTAGCTTTGTAAATCATTTTTGTTTTTAAAAATTCACGAAAATGCGAACGCATAAATTGATTAAATAAATTTAAGCAAAGGCATAGTTTAAAAGTTGGTGGCTAGAGGTACGTAATGCATGAATGCAGACTAAATGCATTAAAATATCCGGAAACTGCGAGCGCAAAAATTGATTAATTAAAATTAAGCAAAGGCATAGTTTATCAAGGTGGCAGGTAGACGTACGCAATGCATGATTACTGCAAAGCGGTCTCATAAAGAGAATTTTGGAACGAAAATTATGTTAACATGTGTGGTAATGACAGTTTTTCCCTTGAACCTTGTTATATATTCAAGGAGTAACTAGCAATGCAAACAGTGTTCCTTTTAGTCAAATGCCATTCAATGCATTGAGCTTGCACCAGTGGATTATGTACCTTCGGCCACTAGTTTGAATCAAAGTATGCATATGGATTCGGAATGAAAAGCTCTTTTCTGTGAACATATTTTTAATTTTCCTATGCATTTTCCCAGAATGCTTTTAACCGGTAGCATTGGCCAATCACATTTTGCTGTTGAACATATTGCTTTTTTTTTGTACAGTTT